>JABSTQ010003154.1:0-57987 GCA_013358835.2 Ixodes persulcatus
CGGAAGACTTTCCGGACGACAGACCAGATGCACAACTGAACACTCAGTCCTATGTAGCCTGGTGGGCAGCCAGTCAGATCTGTCATCGTGCTTGCCAAGTTCAACTGCAATCAGAAACATGGAACACCTCGAAAGACATTCTGTTGAAGAACGAGAAATATTCGCATACAAAATACGACACCACCTTCTGATTTAGCTCGTTACCTAGCCGGTAACATCAGCAGTGCCTTCTGCCTCGTTCACACTTGCGAACCGGCAGCCCGATTCGCGAAAATTCTGACGCCCGGCGACGAAAGCAGGCAGAATTTCCGGCGGAGAGCAAGATCGCTCTGGGAACAATTTTGAACGCCAGAAAAACTTTCTCTCTCGCCTCAAGCCAATCAGAACGCACGGGGGAAGTTACGCTTGCTGACGTCAGATTTCCGCTGCCGAGCTGGCAACGATAACGACGAGATAACGACGAGACGCGCGCGGGCAAGGAGGAGGTTTGGGAGCTCTCGTCAGCTCTCGCCTGTTCGAAAAATTGCGAGACGCTTGCGCCGCGCTCTCCGCAGGCGGCAACAAATCTGAACGGCCCGATCTTTGTTCGGCGAGCGAATCCAGTCGGCCAGCGAGTGCGTATTTTGCAAATGTAAATGAGCCATTCGACACACATTTCACTGATATATTGCACCAGACAAAAGTTCAGCTAAATGCGGTCTTGAGGCCGCTGATCGACACTCGGAACAAAGGCGCGGTGCCCAAAGATTGCCTGCACACGTAGTACGTCAATAAGAACTTGAATGTGCTTTTGAACTTCTTCGTCAGCTAGCGAACGAAAAACCTGCCAAAATCACTGGGGAAATAAATACGAAAGCATATCAATTCACAAGGCTCTTGCACGTACCAGATTGCAGCGTGTGACTCTTATTTTACGAGCAGTGTGAACTGGACTACGTCGTTCCTTCACCTTTTTTGTTTTTAGTTCCTACCAACGCCGCGAAAGCAAATAAATAAACGTGCAACAAGCAGCCAAAAAATACAAAAAAAAAACGTGAAGCTCTTTGCTTTTTTGATTAGTTTCGTTGTGTTGCTTCCGCTTTGTTGTGGACTCAACACCGATGGCGACCACCACCTGAGCAACGATCGTCGTCGTTGAAGAAGGTTCTTAGCTAGGTGATTTGTATCTTTGTATCGTCTGCTAACTTCTTTGTTTTATTTGCCGTTGTTCTCGACTGTTTCCCATTTCAGTGTATTTTCGTCGAGAATTGCAACCCCATCTATCGTGCAAAGCTCGGAAAATGTTCGTACGCTTATTTTTATAAGTCGAATCTCATTGATTCGAACTTGAAAGGAACCGAAAATTTCTTCGAATTAAACGAAATTCGAATTAACGAAAGCTCATTAAATGGAGCGCTTACGTTCAGCGCTGCGTTGGGCGGCGCACGTGCACTCAGCTAACACATTAGTGATGAGTTCCAGGACATTCATTTTCGCCGATCACAAAGGGAACTAATCCGTGATGCGTGCCTGTGCGCGGTTCGTCAGTCATGAATCAACAAATATCGCTTGGAGCTCGGAGACCAGCTCTAACCACTCATTTACACTGTAAGGGGATCCGCGTTCACAACGCGGTTGCGAAAGTGGTTGTGAAAAGATCCAGTACAATTGCACGCGCATTTGATGTCATTGAGTGCGCGTGCAATTGTACTGGATCTTTATACAACCGCGTTCGCAACCGCACGGTCGTCCTCTAGAGGGGAAGAGCGGTAGCCGAGTTAGCCCAACCAGAAACCTTCACGCGCATCTCCATTTTTTAGGAGCCTCTTAATAATCTGTACCCCCTTCTCCGCGAGACCGTTGGATCGAGGAAACACGGGGCTTGAGGTGATGTGCTTAAAATCATATCGGTTTGCGAATGCGGCAAAGTCCCGGCACGAAAGCTGGGGTCCATTATCTGTGCAAACCTCCACCGGAATTCCGTATCATGAAAAGATGGCACACAGTTCGCTAATAACCGTGCTTGCAGAAGTGTCACCGAGCATTGCGACTTCTGGAAAGTTGGAGTGTGCATCAAACACTGCGAGATGCACACTTCCTGCGTAATGAGAAAGATCTACACCGACCCTGTACCAGCGATAATCCGGAACTTGACGAAGCAAGAGTGGTTCGCTTGGTTGCTTGTATGCATAAGTTGTACACGCGGCACACTTACTTAAAGCGACTCAAAGTCTGAATTTAGACCTGGCCAGAAAACCAGACGTCGTGCCCTAGCCTTGCACTTGTTTAAGCCCAGATGGCCTTCGTGAATCCTCCGAGTGTTTCCGGTAGTTGTTTTTCGGGAACGACAACTTAGCACCTTTTCAGCGAAATTCCTTCCACCACGGAAAGCTTCGAAGCGAACGGTTTAAGTTCCCCTTCGACGCCTTTATTGCTGAATAGGCTTTGGACGACCTTTTGGCAACTCTGGATCATTAATTGTTTCTTCAGCAAAACGCAGTTTTGTTGCTTCACTTGCTAAGGATGAAAGAATGCCGACAGCATGTACCTGAGCGTCGTTAAAGCCAGCGGTGCCTTCGACGCAGCAGGCGCTGCCTTCGAGAGCTTGTCAGCCAGGACCAATTTTTTGCCTGGAATAAACTGCAGTTTGTAATCGTAAATCATCAGGCGAAGGAAAACAGGTTGTAGTCTTCGTGGCATGTCCCCTATGCCCTCCGATGAAATGGCGATAAGAGGTTTATGATCAGTTTCTATGAAAACGCGTCGTCTGTAGGTGAAGTGATGGAATTGTTCGCAGACGTACGTAATTCCCATGATTTCTTTTTCAATCTGTGAGTAACGCCTCTCCGCCTCTGTCATTACCCGAGAGGTAAGGCAATAGAACGCCTGCTATTACCATGACGCCGCAGTGTCGCCGATCGGAGGCCATCCCTTGAAGCGTCTGACGTTATCTTTGTTTCTTTTGTGGGGTCAAAAATCGCAAGTAAAGGTTCCTTGCCGAGTGCTTCGCAGAGCGAAGTCCGTTCTTGTGCGTGGTTTTCTGTCCATTCGAAGACAGTGTCCTTACCTATTAAACTTCGTAGAAGCCTCGTTTTCTCGCTAAGCGCAGGTAAATATTTTCCAAAATAATTTAACACTTCCAACATCCGCTGTTGTCCAAACTTATCGGTTGGTGCTGGCATCTCACGCAGGCAACTCACCAATCTATGACTGGAGCGGATTCCGGCCTCGCTTATGATGTCACCCAGGAAAGCAATTTCCTCCACGACAAACTAGCACTTTGCCAAGTTTAACGTCAAGCCCGCTAGTCCTGCTTCCCGGAGAGTGACCTTGAGGCGCTCGTCATGCTCGTGCTTAGAGCTTCCCCACACCAAAATGTCGTCTATGTAAACCCTTACTCCTGTAATGGGTCAAATATCTCGCTCAGCGGTTTCTGGAATACTTCGGGTGCTGACGATATTCCAAACGCAAGCCAAAGGAAACAGAAGCGACCGAACGGGGTGCCGAACGTTCAGATCTTTGACGTAGCTTCGTCCAATGGAACCTGATGAAACCCCGAGTTAGCGTCAAGTCGGGAAAAAAACTTGGCTCCGTAAGGCTCAGCCTCGATATCTTCGCGCTGTGGCATCTGGTAGTATTCACGCTTCAAGCACGCGTTAATATTTCCAGGGTCTGTGCATTGCCCCCCCCCACCCCCCCCACCCCCCCCCCCCACCCCCCCCCCCCACCCCCCCCCCCCCACCCCCCCTAAGGCTGCGGCCCTTTTTCTTCACAATAACAAGGGGGCTCACCCAGTCAGTAGGTTCATCCACTTTCCGGATAATATTGGCCTTCTCCATGCGCTGCAGTTCTTCCCGCAGGGGCTCCCGCAGTGCCAAGGGCACCTGTCGTGCAGGCTGGACCACTGGCACGACATCGTCAAGTAGTACATTTCGGTACTGTCGCTTTACACAGCCGGTGCCTTGGAAGAGGTGGGAGAATTCTTGTGTCACCGGAACTGTGCTGTCCGTGCTTACCGAGTTCACCGTTCGGGACACCAGTCCCAGGAGCTCACTCACCTGTAGCCCGAGAATAGCCTGACTTCGTTTAACGATGAAAAAGTCGACGCGGTAGTGATGCTGGTTGACCGTAACGTCCTGTGTTGTGATGCCGCTGTGTTTGATGACATTCCCGCTGTGCGAGCGTAAGACCGCGGGGCTTGGTCTTAAAAACGACTTAGGGTGCAGTCTCTTGTACACCGACAGCGGCAACAGGTTGGCTTCAGAGCCGGTGTCTACCTTCAGTGAGACCACTTGTTCCACTACCTGGGCCTTGACAGTTCAGTCCCTTTCGTTCTCGATGCCGCAAACATCCACGTCCAAGCTGTCGAAGTCCTCGTCGTCGTGCTTCACCTCGCTGGCTTGTTAGTTGCAACAAGCTTCGAAGTGGTTGCGTCCCTGACAGGCGTGACAAGTCTTCCCAAAAGCGGGTCATTTCCTCTTTTTATGTCTTCTGTTGCACTTGAAGCACTGTTCGGGGTCATGGTAGCGTTTTGTGGTTGAGTCCACATTTAATTCGCGGGCGTACCATGCTTCATTTTGTTTGGCGGAGGCTTCTGCGGCTTTGCAGGTTTGTTCTGCTTTCTGGAGCGTCAAGCCATGGTCCGTCAGCATGTTCTCCCGTAACTTTTTGTTCTTAGTGCCGAAGGCGATTTGATCGCGAATCATTGAATCAGAAAGTTGTCCGAAGTTTTAGTACCTTGCTTGCTTCCTGAGGTCGTGAATAAAGAGCTCCACCGGTTCTTCCTCGTCTTGCCTTCTTGTCCGTAAACCTCGTTCTGCTGGTCCGCCCAGTAATCCTCGAACTTTGCGACAAGGGTCTTGTAATCTTTCTTGCTTTCACCCTCAGCGAAGGCAAAGTTATTGAAGATCTTTAGGGCGTCGTCCCCGGCGATGGTCAAAAGTGTGGCCGCCTTGGTAGCTTCCGTTCTTGGTTTTTCTGGCGCCGTCGCTTGCAGGTACAGCTCGAACGTTTGTTTGAAGAGCGTCCAGTTCTTCTAAACGTTTCCCGACAGGAGCAAAGGGTCGGGCTGATTGAGTGGTTCCATGACTGCCTCTTGCTGACAGTTCTGGTGTGGGGGGGGGGGGGGGGGGGCGCTTCTGACACCATGTATCAGCCGGCACTCGGCTGATAAGAAAGTCAATCCGACAGTGCCGGCTTGGCGAGCACAACAACAACCAAGGTTTATTTGGCATCGTTTATATAGCCGAAAACAGGGGGGCGGTACTGACGGCATGACTCAGTGCTATACACGACATACCGTAAGCAGCGTGATAAAATTGGCATGCGGTACGATATCGGCATGATACACTGACCCCGTTGACGACTACTATTTTGGATGGCGCGACAGTTGTTGAATTCTCACTTAGTAACTACCGTGCTCCGTGCACAAAAGCAGACTAGGACAAGGCTCTGCGACGTAAACCCGGGCCAATTTGTGAACACAGGATCCGTTGGCGGGGCCGACGTTTAAAACAGCGAGCGCCATGTTGAAGACGATAATTCGTCAAGCCGAGACGTCAGTGACGGCAAGAAATTAGTAAATGCGATGAGCTGGCGGAATCGTATAAATCGTTTGCGAAGCGGATTTGCCATTGAATTCTTAATTTTTCACAATCATAGGTCGAATGCTGGGGGACCGCCACGATCCTTCCAGCCCAACCTGGGACTACCAGTACTCCATGTAAAACTAATCCGCGACCAAGACCCCCGAGATAACAACATATCAACAGAGGGCGTAGCCATTTGGAGATATCTTAAGTGAAACCAGCTGCTCGATTGAGAACATAAAACGCTCACAACGAGCAAGCTTGACTGAGTCAGGTCTGCAAAAAATTTCCCTTCGAAAACAAGCTGTCACACAATTGTTGTAAGCGATGTTGGGGGAAATTCGGAAATTCGGCAATAGTGTTGGAGCTCTATGGCTCACTTGTCACAGCATCTAACGCACGGCCTTGTCTTGGCGTCAGAGTGCGAGCGAGTTCAGCTCCCAAAAATAACCCAGAAAGAGGAAATAAAACCAATAAAAAAGACGCAATGGGATTTCATCTCGTGATTCGATAATACAAACACGTGCGAATACAAGAATCTGACAAGCCAACATAAATAAGAATAATGACAACATCCACTGGTATTTCTTGATAATAAAAAAATGCCCTTAATTTATTGTGCTCCATCTCACACGCGCACACATGTACGCACGTATCACACACCCACAAACAGACACATACCCCCACTCAAGCATGCACGCAAGCGCGCACACGCCTTGGCACACACGCAGAAACCCACGCAGGCAAGTATGCATGCACATACACTCACGACCATGCATTCACACAGTCTCACACTCGCACGCGTGCACAAACGTATACACATACATGCACGCAAAATCATGCGCGCTTATACATACGTGCCCACACACACATACGCACACGCACACACAAGCGCGCGTGAGTACATACATGTCTGAGCATGGCCAGTCCTAGCCAGATCATGGACTGCCCACATTAATGTCCCGTGTGCGAAGAAGCGTAAAAAAGGTGCACGTTGCGCGTCTAAGCTATCAAAGTGAATTTTATTGTTTGACTTCACGTTTCACGATCCGTTGGGACTGTGCTAATTTCGCTCCGTTGTTCGGGCACTTTGACGCAGACTTGCTGAAGACACACCTGTTGGAAAGCCGGAAAACGAAAAATTTGATATATTTCGTAAACACAGCTCCTTTAAACTATATTTACGAAATGAGATCATAAAAAAATCAACTTCTTACACGTCACCGGGAAAATATTACAATTAGTTAGTTATTAAGAGATACAGATGTAATCTAGGCGTCTGAGAACATAAGATTTCACAGTTTAGAGTACATAAGAACCCTTCCACAACCTCAACCCACGGAACTGCGGAAGAGCAAATGGATAATCAGTTTTACCTAAAATAACTGGACAACTGTCAAGGTGTCTTATATTACCCCAGCATATAACAAATGATTGGCGTAAAACCTCGTGGAAAAGGACTCTGTACATCGCCCCTTTTCGTGAGACTATAACGGGACCCACAGGCATAGGGGTGGAAGGAATGCACACATTCATTGGGCCACCGACGACCAAGCTGTCTATAGTGTTTCTGTTGTCGAAGTTCAAATGATAATTCAAAACATATTTGTTCCCGCATTGCCTGCAGAAAGCACACTTCAATTTATTTGCAATTGTTGAGCAGCCTTGTGTTACTCATAATTCTACCAGTTCAAAGGCTAAACTAGACAAGTGAAGACGGCGTACTTCATGCAAAAATACCCTACCTTCCTTGTGGTATACATCTCACTCCGCGAAAATGCAATCCTGAGTGAGTACCGGTTTTACATAATTCGAGTGATTGGATGCGCAAAAGTCTCGTTGTTTTCGCATTTTCATTGAAAAGGTTGGCAAGCGATATCCGTCATCGTGCATCACACGACTATCGGCTGTTATTCTTGTTTTTTTTTCTTGCCTTGTATGGGTGCCGCAGATAATTCGGAGGATGCGCCATAGCTTAAAATTTTCATATTTCACAAAAGGGAGGGAGGGTGAGGCAGTTAAAGGGAAAAGGTCCTGCCGCTGATTGAACAGGCCTCTACCTCTCCTTAAAGTTCACCAATGAAGCAGGACACCTTGGAAATTAAAGTGTGAAGTTCAAATTAGTAAATATCTTGTGCAACATTACATCTGCTTATAACTGTAGTTCGCCAGATATGGTACACGCCATATATGTTTTCATCTCGCTCCAACAACGACTTTTTTCTTCAAAAACGGTATCACTAGCGACCATGAATTTTTTGGGCTTTTTCCTGAATATGTAACATTGGTATTGAAAGTTGATATGGTCTTCAATTCTATTAAAGAATAAAACGTGGTAATTTGATCGTTGCTTGGCGTAGTTGGTTCGTATTTTTGGTGTTTTCTGGGCGCTTTTCTCCGAGTGTTCAATGTGAGCCAAGACTCTTCGGTTTTAAGTGCAGCTTCTTCTTGTGTATCAGCAGATTAAAAGTAATATATTTTGTCAGCTTTAGATAGGGTGTTCAGTTTTTGAAAAAGGGGATATTGCGTAAGCAACGGCGGTTCCCCTGAACGCGATAAAACATGCGAAATAATCTTTTCTGGAGAGCTATTTTTTTGTTATAGTTAACCTTAGTGTTCTACCACAACCTAATACGCCATAATATACGCTTGCATAGCATAAAGAATAACCTTTCGTCGTCCTACGCAACAGATTATATATATATATATATATATATATATAACTGGGAAGAAAAAAACCCTCGGTGAAAACAGCAACAACGGACGATTTAATCTTCGACGTTTCGGCCGGAGTCCGGCCTTCGTCAGGAAAGTTCTTCCTGACGAAGGCCGGACTCCGGCCGAAACGTCGAAGATTAAATCGTCCGTTGTTGCTGTTTTCACCGAGGGTTTTTTTCTTCCCAGTTATATACCTACGCCTTCGGCCTCCCGCCACCATGCCCGTTGTATATATATATATATATATATAAGTGGAAGAAAACGAACCTGAGACAGTTGCTGGAGTTTTAAAAAGATAGTATTGGTAAAGTTTGCCGACGTTTCGGCCTGAGCCACCTTTTTCGAGTTTCGAAAGTCTCGAAAAAGGTCTGGCTCAGCCCGAAACGTCGACCAACTTTACCAATACTATGTTTTAAAAACTCCAACAACCGTCTCAGGTACGTTTTCTTCCGTTTATACTTTTCGTCATCCTGCGCTCCGTTTTTTTCTCTCTCTATATATATATATAACTGGGAAGAAAAAAACCCTTGGTGAAAACAGCAACAACGGACGATTTAATCTTCGACGTTTCGGCCGGAGTCCGGCCTTCGTCAGGAAGAACTTTTACAGATGAACGCGGGTGGTATTTATACAATGCTATGGTCGAGTCCAAGTTTCAAAAACGGCGGGATGACGGTTGGAGTTTCCAAAGAAGCGTAAGAAGCTTGACGGTCGGGGCCAGTTTTTAAGGACGGTGGGACGAGGGTTGTAGCTTCTTGAGAGGGGGCGCAGGGTGACTTAGTAGCCGGCGGGCAGGGGTGACCTGAACGATAGCGTACAATAGACGAAGGTTAACGCGAAGGCCGGACTCCGGCCGAAACGTCGAAGATTAAATCGTCCGTTGTTGCTGTTTTCACCAAGGGTTTTTTTCTTCCCAGTTGTACCCACGCCTTCGGCCTCCCGCCACCATGCCCGTTGTATCCAGACCGGCCCCCGGCGCACCCAAGGTGGAGCAGCTAACGCGGATTTACCCCAAGCACCTGCCAACCTTCGCTGTCATCGGGAACTCGCATACCCGATATCTCCACCAGCACTTCGACCCCTACGATAGAGCCATACCTGCCTTCATCACCATCCGTGGTGCATCCAAGTTCGACATCGAGAGGGAGCTCGCCAACCTCCCACGTTCGGTCACTACGCTCGTCTTTCACGTAGGGACGAGCGAACTGGAACGATACGGTACCGACGAGACGCTACGACGGTGCCGTCGCCTGGTCAACAACACGCTGCGAGCGCGTCCGGGGCTCCAGAGGCTTGTTATGTCCCTCGTGTTGCCTCGGCACACCAATCGACGCCTGGATCAATCGAACCACCGCTTCGTCCTCTGGTTCAACACCGAAGCCCGGAAATTGAACAACACAGTCAAGGACTACTGCAGGAAACCAGGCAAGGTGGCCTTCCTGGACCACGATTTCACGTCGCTGCCGCCTCTTCGAGTCCTGGCGGCTGACGGGCTGCACCCGAGCCTCATGGGAGTCGCGCTCCTCGCGGCAAACCTGAAGTCTATTTTGCAACGCCGAACAACTAAGACGTCGCCAGTCTGGTCATCGGAGATCCCCGCCGCCGCCACCGCCAACTGCACCAGGATAGCCCCATCGGAGGAACCTAGGCACCCCGAGAGTCCCAGGTCCCACAACTCTAGTCCAGAGAGCCCAGCTGCCCCTGTGGGGATCCCGGGAGCACCGTGCCCGGCAGCCAGCGAGAGCGTCAACTACGTCGATGAGTACCCGACACCTGTCGAGAGTGTGGCACCCAAGCGACTCCAGCAGCAGCCGAGAAGCACCCCAAGACAGCGCTACAACCTGCGAAAGCCCGCCGCGGAGAGCTCCCCACATCCGAAAGAAGATTGACGACAGTTTGGTGAGTCCAGTTCCTTCGCTCCAAACTACAGTACCACTTTTCTTAAGGTACGAAAGCTCTCAGATAAACGCATTAGGCACGAACTTCATAAATCAACCTTGCTAGTGTACCTTAACGCAGGCATTACACCGAAGGGCATGTCGCTTTCCCTTCCTCCCGCCTGCACAAACCTCGACCAACATGACCGATCGGAATGGCAACAGGTTCTCCTTGAGGCTTCCCTTAAATTGTTCCAAATAGCGATTCATCATAGTGACAAACAAGTAAAACAGTTAACTACAGCGACCGCTACACTTCTCCGTTCGAATGGCCCCTTATCTACATCCGAAATTAGCGCCCTATCTGAATTCGATAAAAAGAAACGTCATGACCTTGAAACAATCAAGCTACGTAAGCTACAACGCGATAAGGTTCCTAACCTTGTTTTACCTCAGCTTACGACATCATTTAACTATAGTGAACATGCTCAACCGGCCATTAGCATAACAGACAATAGGTCAAGCACTAGTGCCCCCTGTGGCACCACAATTTTTAATCTATCTGGAGTGACTATATCAACAGAAGAGGAAAAACTCCTTTCGAGAAGATTGAACTTCTCTCCCGCCACAGGTTTTGTTGACGAATTTCAATTACTACGCAACCTCGACAAATTCGCTCGAAATTTAAGATTGCGGGAATACTTCTTAGACAGACCTTCTAGCTCCAACACCTCTCAGCAGCGTGCAACGAGCGACTGGACGCCTAAGGCTAACCGTAACGATTGTCTTAACTGGTACATAGCCGCTGTACAAAAAGACATTATGCGGGAATATCGCAGGCAGGCGGGAAAACGGGATAACCACACTAAATCCGAAAGGGCTAGCTTAAAAACCCTGAGCAATAGGACAGACATAACAATAAAACCAGCCGATAAAGGAGGAGCGTTTGTGATTCTTAGCACTTCAGAATACATCCGAGAAGAATGCCGCCAGCTAAATGACCCAAAGTTTTATGAACCTCTCGCAGGTGACCCTACAGTGCACCACACTCAGACTGTGACCTCGGTCCTTAAGGATCTCCTAGACGCGGGCAGGATAACCGCTAACGAACATAAAATAATGAAACCGGTACAGCCTTCCCCGGGCCGCTTCTACATGCTCCCTAAGATTCACAAACCTGGTAACCCAGGGCGCCCGATCATATCCGGAATAGGAACAGTAACCGAACCCATATCAGGATATGTAGACAGTTTAATTAAACATATACCTACAAGTCTCGATTCGTACTTTAAAGACACAACTCACTTCTTAAGGGAAATATCAAATTTACGCATACCAAAAGAATCATATCTGGTTACACTTGATACGTCATCGCTGTATACGAATATCCCACACAATGATGGATTAATTTCTTTAATTGAGATGTACGAACTCCACCAACAACCGGATACCCCAGATGGACACGTTGTCGCTACTCCAGCGAGGCTTGTTTTAGAACTCAACACGTTCGAATTTAACAATAAATACTTTAGGCAGGTTAGCGGAACCGCGATGGGCACCAAAATGGCCCCGAACTACGCCAACGTATTCATGGGAAAATTAAAATCTCAGTTTCTTTCTGAATGTGCCGTAAAGCCGCTAATATACAAAAGGATTATAGATGATATATTTATTGTCTGGTCGCACACTGATGAGGAGCTGGTAAACTTCATAGGTCGATACAACGCTGCTCATCCGAGCATCCGCTTAACACATACGTACTCTCAAACCGAAATAAACTTCTTAGACGTCAACGTTAAAATAGACGAAGTTAAACTCGCCACGAGCCTGTACCGTAAGCCAACAGATTGACAGCTATACCTGCATTATCAAAGTCACCACCAACGCCATTGCAAAAACAGCATTCCCTATAGCCAAGCTCATCGTTTCAAACGAATTTGTTCTAAGGAGACAGATTTTGATGCGATATCAGTGCTAGAGAAACAAAAGTGTCCACCGCGTATAATCGACGATGCAATCAGAAAAGCCAAGCAACTGAACCGAGCAGACCTCATCAGCCCGCGCCCCACGCAAAGCGACACACAACGCACACATCTATATCTAACTTATATCATGAACCATTCTAATGTAAATAATATCTTAAGACGACATTATAACATTCTCGAACAAAGCGAGCGCCTTAAACGCGCGTTTCCATCCGCCCCTCGGGTAGTCCACAGACGATCGCGTAACCTCGAAGACGCGCTAGTAAATTCTCGGATCAATTCATCGCCACCACCTAACGAATGTAGGCCCTGCATGCACCCAGGATGTCTGATCTGTAAACAGATGCAGCACACAAACACGGCCAGCAGCACGCACTCGCAGTTCTCGATCAAAATTAAAGGGCACTTAACATGTGCCTCGTCGAATGTCTTGTACTTATTCGAGTGTACGGTATGTAAAATGCAATACATAGGGCAGACTAGGACGGCACTTAAACTGCGCTTTAATAATCACAAATCTCACGCCATAAATCTTCCGACATTGCCTCTATTCAAACATTTCGCTCTCCCAAAACACTCGTTTGATAAATTGTCAGTGACGCTCCTAGAATCTGGATTTAAATCAAATCGCGAACGTGAACAGCGTGAATCCTACCTAATTTACCGTTTCAACAAAATTAAACAAGGAATAAATGAAAGCCCCGGTACTCTGGCATTGATTAAAATGCTAACAGACGAATAGCAACAGCGATGAGGGGACATTTGTTTAGGTCCCAGACCTTATTTTTAGCAGTGGTACTGTGTTTGTGGCCGGAACTGGACCATCAACTTTTCTCTTTTATTTCCAGGTTTTGATATACATATTTTTTGTTCTAGGATTAACATTGTTCCCTTTCAGGTCTGACTTATGCATGCCCCACGAAACAACACCAGTGACCGTGCCGTTTTTTTTTTTTTTTTTTTTTTTTTTTTTGAGACAGCATTTTAGTTTGCGCGTTAATCTTCGTCTATTGTACGCTATCGTTAAGGTCACCCCTGCCCGCCGGCCACTAAGTCACCCTGCGCCCCCTCTCAAGAAGCTACAACCGTCATCCCACCGTACTTGAAACTTGACCCCGACCGTCAAGCTTCTTCACCCGGATACGAACTGCCCTACGCTTCCCTCTCACCAAAGCTCCAACCGTCATCCCGCCGAAATTTGGACCCGACCGTAGCATTGTGTAAACGTTTGCCCATCTGGAACTCTTCCTACGCTTCTTTGGAAATTCCAACCGTCATCCCGCCGTTTTTAAAACTTGGACTCGACCGTAACATTGTATAAATACCACCCGCGTTCATCTGTAAAAGTTCTTCCTGACGAAGGCCGGACTCCGGCCGAAACGTCGAATATTAAATCGTCCATTGTTGCTGTTTTCACCGAGGGTTTTTTTCTTCCCAGTTATACCCACGCCTTCGGCCTCCCGCCACCATGCCCCTTATATATATATATTGTTTTTTATCATTTAAAACAGAGTTCACGTGTATGCGTCGACCAATTAAATATTGCAGTGAGCCTTGTGCCTTCGATTTCTTACTCCTTGAGTTGTTCTAAAGGCGCTTCATCAAATTTAACACGTATGGCAAATTTATCTTGATTGTTAATCGGACGAAAGATCATATATTAAGTGTTTGTTTGATTAAGCTATAGTTTGTTGCGCTTTCACCAGCTAGATAGTAAAATCGTGTATATATTTGCCTTTGTTTCTAGTGTGCCGGTAGATTTCGCCTAAAAGAATTCGGTAGTATTATCTGCGTACTTTAATAATTCTTGTGAGTCTTGCTTGGTTGTCATCTCATTAACGTAGACTACGAATAATAAAGGTACAGGTATGGATCATTGTAGGTGTTCGTGTCGCATTTCTAACATTTCTGTGTCTCTTTGTTTGTGTGCACATACTGATATCGATCCTTTAAATAACTTTCAATAAGCTTAAGTTATTTCAAAGACGGGAACCTCATGGACTTTCAGTTCAATCAATAGAATATCCTGCTTTATCGTTTCAAAGGCACTCGTAAGGTCCATTAATGAACCTGTGTTTAAAATTTGCCTTCAATGATTTGAAGTATTGTATATTTATAAGGAGAAGTGCTTGTTTTGGTAATTTGTGTTTTTGAAAACCCTATTTTGAATTGCTTATTATATTATGTTTCCAGGAAATACTCCTCCAATCTAGTGCAGGAATTTAAGACAAAACCAAATGATTATATAAAAAAAAAATAAAGTAAGAAAAGCGTGACTTTATACTGACTTTTCTTTTAATTGAAATGGTTAAACTTCATCTGATGAAATTTCGAATTTTGTGGGCATATAAAACTAATCAAAGTATTGTAACAAACTGTTGCTAAGATTTCCAGGTCGAAATTAAGTAATCATGCAAATAATATATTTTTACGCAATCTATAATATACGTAAAAAACAGGGGTAGTTAAAAAGTATTTTAATATCATAAGCGAACATAATTGTATTTAAGCAGTAGCAATAAATACGACGAAGTAAAACACTAATCTTGCTTTAATTAATTACGAATGCATAATTATTTACATATGAGTTAATTGTAGGAAACACAACGCAGTAGCTTGAAGGAATAAGCAAGCAAAAAAAAAACAAAAAAAACAGAGCCGTCAAGCTTAATCTCCGAACTAATAGAGCAAAGGCTTTGTATCGGCGGGTCAAAACCAAGAGGTGAAAGTTCGGAGAACGAAGTGCACATGCGCTTTCGAACCCGGGACGTCCGCATCATTAGGAGAGGGTTCGGCCCTGTTGCGTGCTGTCTAAGGCTCATGAGTTGAGTGAGGTGTGTTCCACATATTGAAGTATAGGGTGGTTCAAGCCACCAGACTCGATCTAAAATGGACCGCAAAAATGGACGCCTGCACGTAGGAATCTAAACTTTCGTCAAAGGTGGAATTCACAGGTAGGTTTCTACTTGTAAAATTAAAAATCGTAGCTCTTTTTGTGTAAAAAATGAGGCCCAGAAACTTGCCACGGTCTACAGCGGGCAACGCAGACGACAGGGGTCCAGTAGCGGGGTGTGCTTGGCGTTTGTATTGATGGATGCCGCACCATCCTTATCGCGACGTCTCGCGACCACCGTGGCTTATTACAGTAATGCCTCGTTAATATGAACCCCGGGAATATGGATACCCCGCTATATGGACACCACTTTCGGGGGCACATTGGGAAAATACATGCATTTTTGTCTCGTTATTATGGACAACTCACATTATGGACGATTTGTTACGGGAACGGAGTTCTTCATATTAAGGAGACATCAATGTAAAATGAATCTTCTTGAAATGTACCTTCGGTTAAAAAATACATGCGAACAAAGTTAAAGTAAAAAAACGCGTCTGCATGACGGCAGCGCTTTTGCTGCCAACGGATTGTCTGCGTGTCGTCTGCTATCTTTCGCTGGTCGGCTGCACCTTCAGACGCGGCTCCCAATGCCATCTATCAATACGAGCGCCAAACACACCCCGCTACCGGACCCTGTCGTCTGAGTCGCCGCCCGCCGTAGACCCTTGCAAGTTTCTTCGTCCTATGTTTTACTAAAAGAGATCGGCGTTTTGTAATTTACAAGAACAAAAAATGACCTGTGAAATACACCTTTGACGAAAAGTTTAGATGGCTACGTGCAAGCGTCAATTTTTACGGTCCATTTTAGATTGAGCCTGGTGACTTGAACCGCCCTGTATATGTTTTATAAGATTCGTTGCGTGTCTCAATCGGGTATTCCCCTTCCTTTTAATAACTCTCAATTGAATATCTTCACCCACTCTGCACAATTGCTATTTACTGCAATTAACACTTTCTAGCCTTTCTAAACAGCGATTACAGCAACTGTATCGTCTGATGTTCTCCCATGGAATTTTCGCACTGGCCTTGAGGTATACGTTTTCTTTTCCGGGGAAGCTTGCGGTCGAGAGTGTTAACGCGCCGCAGGTCGGAGCGAGTTTAGTGAAAGCTCGAGCTGCACAACCCAGGGTTGATGGGTTCAATCTCTAACCCTGCTCGTTTTGATCTTAATGAGCATCGCACCAGCATGCGGTACATCCCTGTTGCCGCTGCGTGATGCACATTAAAGACTACAGGCTAGCGCTGATACTGCACCGTCTAAATTTCTCATCTACAGCGGGCACCAGACGCGTAATGGGGCTGACTAGTTCCCGGTGTCTAAATATACACGTAAAATGTTTTACTCGAGGTTTTTATATTTCTGGCATTTTGGTATACCTTTCCACACATTTTTGACGCTCGCTGATATTTTAGAGCGCAGCTCTTAGGCGCCCGTTACCGGATTGAGCGGCGTCGCCGTCACCGTCGGCGTCGACGTAACCGCCCGATGACGATGACGATTAGGATTACGTCATAATGATGACGTCATTATCATCGTCATCGTAAACGCGTCGTCATCCTCATCGTCATCGTCCCTGATGACGTTACACATGATGCAACTGGTGACGTCACGGATGACGTTATCAGTGACGTCATCAGTGACGATGAGGATGACGATGACGTCATCGCGATGACGTCATCATCATCGTCATCAGTCACGATGACAATGACGATGCCGATGACGCTGAATTCCCCGCAAAATTTAGCGAAAACAATTTCCCCGCTAAATTTAGCGAAAAAAAATGTTCCCGCTAAATCTAGTGGAAAAAATTCCCCGCTAAAGTTAGGGGAAAAAATTGCCCGGCTAAATTCCCGCCAAATTTACACGCGATTCTCTCACCAAATATGTGCATTTTCAGCGACTTGCGTTAATCACACGACGATTCACACCCATGTTAGGAGTGGGGGACATTCCACCTTCCCCCCTCAGTACCCTTCCCTGCTCCTCCTTAAGGGTTGCGCTCTGATTCGGCGTTACAGGGGATTGTAAACGTCTTTCATTTTGTGCTTTAATGTGGCCCGTCTCCAACAGTTTGTTTTAAGAGCCTGTGACACCCTTTTTGTATTCTTGAAATCGATTGGAAATTATATCTAGACAGTTTTAGAAACCAAAATTTAAAGCTAGAGCGCGTGTCAATGACATCGATGGCGAAGTGGGCCGGTCATTGCTAAAGCACTCTACTCCTCTACATCTTTTAGGGAATTACATACGTTAGAGGTCTGAAACGTTCTCCCTTTTTTCCCGAAGATGGTGTGGGCACTCGATTCCCAACCGCGTGCCCCTTTCCCTACGCACGTACCATCTATCCATTTTTCGTAAGCGGAAGACACCATTTTTTTGGTATAATTTTATTTTTAATTTTTAGTAATATTCCACATTCGTTTTTTGAGATGTGAATTTCTATTTTTATATTTTGAAATCAGCGGCACCGTGCGTTTGCAGTTGTCAAAACAACTATACTTGATGACTGAACTAACACTTGTCGCAGACACGCTTCTTACAAAAAACTCTTCACTACCGAAAGATCTACGACATCATAAAAACAAACTAGGCGAAACACACCTGGGGATGAGGACGAGGCTTTTTGCGGGGGGGGGGGGGGGGGGGCGTTCGTGTGCGAAAGATATTGCAAAGAAACGACAACCAACCAAACCTTTTAAATATAGGAACCCTCCTTTTCAGTGACTACTCTGCTCTTCTTGAGGGATGGCTATTAGGATTTGGTTGGTTTTCGTCCTCTATTTATTGTTGCCGCAACCAGAGAGATTTGTATCATATATATAATTTCTAAGCATATTGTTTTCGCGATGTCATTTTGTTTTGGCTATAGCGCTAAGGCGATTATTGGAATCGTCGATAGCGTGAAATGGTTCAGTCAATAGTTGGTATCAATGTAGGAGTTCTCAATACGTAATACCGGTGACTGAACGGCTTTGCGCTCCAGGACCAGCTATGGCAATCGTTTGCTACATGGGCTCCTAAAAGTGCTGATCTATTTCTTACCGCTGGATACTAGATTCGAAAGCATTTCCGAAGATTATACACGTTCTCTACACGTGTTGCCAAAGTAATTTTAACTAATCTAGCTGTGCTTAAGACTTACTGTGTTCTTCTCCCCCCCACTTTTAGATAAAAAAATATTTGGTGATATGATTATGTTTGCAAACGATTTAAATTTTTATCAGTCTTCAATGACCTGACTGTGTTTGATTGTGATTTTGTTAACTTCTTTATGTTGTTTTTATGAATGTTTCCGCTACTGTTCGTCTTGCGGGGGAAGGGGGCTTTGTCAAGAATTCTTTTTACTTCTGTTTCTTCCTCCGTCATCTCTTTCTGTATGAAAAGCAATCAATAAACTTGTAACCTTACCTTTTAATATTGTTCGGTATTAGTCAACATTGCTTATCTTGTATCAGCGTTTGCATATATTGTTAGCTTGTCTAAAATTTTAAGTAACATGATGAAATATTAAAATCTCTAAAATAAGATTCATTGGTGAATGTATAGAGAATGCGTTTGCACGACCCTTTGAAAACGCCACACGTCCCCCTTTGAGATACGCTAAAGCTAACCCCTTCACCTTTCTGTTGTGGCTTTGTGGTTTGGCTTTCTCTTTTGCTTTCTCTGTTTTTTGCTGCCTTTTCTGGCTTTGTTACGCGGTCAATGTTAGCGTTTCCCCAAAGGGGACGTGTGCGGAGTTTCTCAAGGGTCATGCTGACGCATTCCCTAGAAATCCACCAAAGGATCTTCCTTTCATTTTTTGACGCCTACTTGGACCGTGTACTTGGTTCACGCTCCTTTCTAAAGCACAAACCAAGCCATACGCTTTCCGCACCCCCGTAAGTTCAGACTTGCTCCAGCAGCCAGGCGCGCATTGGCTTCCGCCCCGCGACCTCACCTCCCTCTCGTCTTTATCAGTCACTACAAGAATCTACTCATCTTCTCTACGGGGCGCGCTTCCATCTCCATTGTTTTGTTAACCGACAGACGCCGTGAACGTTTCACTGTGGTGTGAGTACTAAGGCTAACGCAGTAGTAAAGTGGTTAGTTGGGCGAGTTGGTAATGATTGAACATTACCAACGCAGTAATATTTATTTCAGACTTCTTTAGGCAGCACCTGTTTTGAAGGTAAATATTTGCTTCAAGCCGGTTGTGTTTCTTTTCCGGGTTCCCTTTATTCATTTTTGGAGCTTATATTCAGTGTGTGCATGTACCGGGTGTTTCTAGAAATTATCTTAGAAATTCTTAAAACTAGGGCGTTTTAAGGAAGAAACTATTTTCGGGAACATACCCCAAGCCACGGCGGACGTCACGGATTGCAAAATAACATAATAATTATCAATATAAATGCTTAAAAGTGGCTGCCTAACTTTTTAATTAATGGAAATAATCACGTGCTTCCAATTAGAACGTGCTGAATGTCACTAAAATCCCCAAGATAATTTAATTTAGGACTTTAAGCGCGTGAAAAGCGGAGCGATGCACTAAAGTTACCACTCGTGCAGAAGGTTTGAAGTCGGCGATGACAAAATGCGAATGGGAGGAATACTACGAAATCTAAAGAGAAAGATAGAGACAATAAAGTGTTTTCGCATCTCCTCCCATTCACCTGCTGCTCAAGTGGTAACTTTAGCGCACCCTCGCTCCTCTCACGTGCTTCAAGTCGCCATAAAAGTGACCGATTTCGGGGTTTCCAGTGACGCTCAACGAGTTTCTAATTATGAACATTTCCTTATTTTCACTACATATAAACATGTTTAGTGACTTATAGGTAATTGCTTAGCTAATTAAATTTGTTTTATTGTCGCGATTCTGCCTTGGTTGGCGGTTCGTTTACGAAATTAGATTTTGTTTAAAAACACTCTATTGATGAATTCTCGATTGGCTTTGCATAAACACCTGGTAGTTTCGAAGAATTTTATGCATCGTGTCAAAGAATACTAACAAGAAAAAAAAAATAGCCCACCTGAGCCGGTCCACAAGGCATTCCATCCGGCGCTCCTGTTTTCTTTTCATTAAATGTTTTGTCGTAATCTGGGCAACAACTCATTTTACATATATCATCGGTCTTGCACATCCCAGTGCCGTCTGCTGGCTTTGTGAATCAAACGAGAAAAAAAAAGAGATGTTGAAACTGGGTTACATGCATTTTTTTTAATCAATATCATCGGGAAGGAACATTTGATTGAGCTGGTTCAACAAATGCATCCTAGAATACAAGGCCTGCGCATGACGTCATCGCTAGTGGATCCCCGACTCGCCCCAAGCGGAAAACACACCGATATTCGACGAGGGTCGTCGTAAAGCGGCACACGCGCGTCCGTCTTGGAGTCGCCGTCTTCTAGCGGCGCGCTCGTTGTAAGACGCTGGGAGGAGCGCTGGCATCGATGCTACGCAATAAAGGTTTTGCTGCCTGGATCGCGAAAGAATTGCGAAATAATTCCTGTAAATTGGTAACTTTAAAATAACTTTAAAATAAACTTGAAATATATGGAGTGAACCGTTTACATGCACTGTCGTGTATCCGCTGCCGTTCTGAGCACCTAATCATCCCTGCATCTGATCGTATGCTGCCTACATATATTCTTTTGTTGCTTTGTATAAACCTTGCCATCATCATTTGACACTGAACCACTTCCATGGATGGTTTAAGAAGTTCGTATGGCGCTATTCTTTGCGTACGCAATGCTTTGGCGTGCGCTCTTCTAAAACTACCTATGACACCTCCGACTTCAGGTGAAAGTTATCTCGGAAAATTAGCCATACGAAGAACACTGTAAATATACAAAGCCTGCCAGCGCACTAAAGAGCAGTGCCAAGAAATCCAAGGAGTATCGAAGTAAGAAAAAATCATGAGTCATTCACTCTGCGAAGGTGGATGACCAGCGAAGCTGTTCAGAACACGACAAAGATTCATCCCGAGGAGCCGGAGGACACTAGACACTTGCGACGGGACCGCCACCCATCGGAAAGTAGACACGCGCGACAGGACCACCACCCCGGGAGAGCGGAGGGAAGGGAAACTGCAAGCGCTTCGAACGAAGACGAAGAGGATGCGGTGGGAGCTAGACATGGCCGACGCAGGTCGCACAACGACTAATCTTTGAGAAACCTTTATTAATAACCTGAGAGTCTACTCTTCGTAAAAATTATGTTTATTGATAACTAATCTACTGATTTCCCAAGCATCAAGGAGAATCCAAAGATTAATGTTCCACGCGCTACACGTGCCGGCGTGTGCAGCAGTAAATGTTCTAAAGCAAAAGCCTAAAAGAAACGGAATCTTGCACGCGCATCTGTCAATGCTTTAGATTGGTTACATACTTCGAATCTTTTATACTGTAAAAGCGTGCGTTTTTGGCGCCGGCGTCCGCAGAAGTAACTATTCTAAAGCAAAAACCTAAAACTAATGGCACCTGCCACGCGCGTTCGTCAACGCTTTATTTTGGTTATTTACTTCGAATCTTTTATACGTGGGAGGCATGCGCGAGCGGCGCGTGCGGCGGAGCGAGTATCGAGTTTTTAGTCACTGTCATAGCCTCCTCTATGCTCATAGGAGGCTATATGACTGCACACGAAAAATCCACGGGACCCTAGCGATAGACAGCTTCGCTGTGAAAGTTGGTGCGTTGGAAAAGAAAAAGAAGCTAGAGTGTCAGAGATGTGAGCTTAACCGCCGAATTCAGAAACCTCTCTCAAACTACACTCACACTTAAGGGCCGCTCCACTTCCTGGAGGAAGACGCGAGGGCCGGCGCTGGCCAATCGCGAGGACGGACCCGCCGTCACGATTGGCCAGCGCCGGCCCTCGCGCCTTCCTCGAGGAAGTGGAGGGGCCCTTAAGTGTGAGTGTAGTTTGAGTGAGGTTTCTGAATTCGGCGGTTTTATCGGTATGAATGATGCCCAGGAATAGGCAAAAACTGCATAAATTGAGGCAGGCCCAACCATC
The DNA here is from genome assembly GCA_013358835.2 of Ixodes persulcatus. Taxonomy (NCBI): domain Eukaryota; kingdom Metazoa; phylum Arthropoda; class Arachnida; order Ixodida; family Ixodidae; genus Ixodes; species Ixodes persulcatus. The sequence goes on from JABSTQ010003154.1 coordinate 22,033, forward strand.
TTGCCATATCACGTAAGAGTAATATTCAATCAAAGAACAAGACGGCTCAGTAGGTGCATCATATACCCGAAACCGCAGGATTGATTATGATTCTTATCAGTGAACACGACTGCTACAGCAAGCAGATGGACACAATCGACTTTGAAGGTATGTAAAAAATGAGTGAGTTTGAGACCGGAGTGACCAAATTGAGTCATCGCAGCTAACCACCTTCAGATGATTACCACAAAGCAGTGTCAGAAGTACATTCTGCTTTTTCGGACAACAAAAGAAATTCTACGGGAGGATTCACCTTCATGTGTTGACGGAAATATCATCGAGACCTTTTTGTGGTACAGGAAGGCGTCACAGCCCCGCCTAGCGGAGATTTTTCCGAACGTTTGGTGTTGCGCATTCGGAGAGCTCGTTCAGGAAGAAGCACATAACGACAGAGTTTGATGAAAATATTATCTTTTCAACTGCTTCCCTGTTCTTTTCTCTCCACTGCCCCGCGTCTTGACACGCACAGGCGCTTAAGGTGGAGGAAATTTTGCCATAATTTAGAAACTTAGGAGCCGTTTTGCGGGTAGCGAAGTTAAAAGAACAACTCTTTCGAGCGGTTATGTCATAGTATAAAGTGTTCTAAGGTTTACGTCAGGTGAAATACGTTACCTATCACCTCATGGTCATGTATAGGTGCCCAAAGTACCATGAAGTAGTCCAGATATATTGCTCTCATGTTGCAGGAAAATGGGAAAGCGGACTCGATCGAATGAGAGCGAACACAATCCTCAAATCCGACGATCAATGAAATTCAAATCGATGGAAATGGGTTAGCATTCCCTCCGAATTCAATTCAATGAACGCGTTGCCTCGGCTTTCATTCGTCGTCGCACTTGGATGCGGCCATCCATGTCAATCGTGGAAAGAACCACATTTATACCACCCGTGGAAGGAACCGTATTCATATTCCTCGGGGAGGCAGTCGCATCCATAGTTTTAACTACACACACACATCTATTTTTCTCATTCTCACCCACACGAAACTAAAATTACTTATAATAAAAATTGAAGAATGTTTAGGTTCTTACCGTCATTCTACTTAAACATTCCCAATACTTATGGGTTGAAGTCTAACTTGGAATCATAAACATCCCAGTGAAGTGCAGATGTATCAAAGCAAGGGAGGCGAAGTCAGATTGTAACAAAACTGAAATTACAATCTTACCACGTTGCATGCATTGTTCTCACTTTGTTGCTCAATATTCTTGCATGGCTCACTGCAGTTAAAAAATTTATATGGAGTCATGCTCTCCAAAGGGGACTCCGTCGACAACACGTTTAACTTATAGCATGGCTGTTCGCTATCGGAAAAAAAAAATAATACGAGTAGGGCACTTGAGTATTATTTCGTGAAATATTAATTTGCATGTCTAATATATCTGCAAAGTCTCGAATATAGTGCAAAGAAATCACTTTGTCATATCTGGATGCCTTCGACGTCTTCGCCTTCTTTACCCAAGATTATATGTTCTACTGAAATATGTATTAATCCAAAATGAATGTTTGCCTTATGACTCGTCAAATTATTTCAGATTTTATTCTCCACTTTGCTTCTTTGCACCTAAAGTTATTAAAAAAATGTGGGGATCGATGGCCTTATTTATTATTTGAAAACTATGATGACATTTTAACCATTATGTCTGTAAAAATACTGTCTGATAATCGAGCTCCTCTAAAAATCTCAAACCTATTTGGATGCCATTTTTAAAGTTAGAGCAGTAAGTATACAAGTTACTACCGTCTCCCTTGTTGTATATTTAATATTGTTGACGAATACTTTAAAAATACATTTCATAAAATGTGTTTTCATAATGCTCTGAATTATAGCTAATGAAACTAAACACTTGTAAATGTAAACACATGAGAATGTCCCGCAAACCTAAAAACAGTCCCTGTTACCACATAGGTAACAAACTTTTGGAGCAAGTGGCAACGTACAAGTACCTTGGTGTTCACTTAACAAATAACCGTTCATAGAAACACCATATTCAGTATGTTACTTCCCGTGCTAACTGCATGTTGGGCTACTTAAAACGCAACTTTTTATTGGCACCTCTTTCACTTAAATTGATCCTCTACAAAACATTAATGAGTTCTAAATTGGAATATGCAGCCTCCATCTGGGATCCCGGTCACGATACCCTAATCACTGCATTGTAATTCATTGAAAATAGGTCAGCCCGTTTCATTCTCTCCCACTACCATCGTACTGCTAGTGTCACATCGATGAAAAATAGTTTGTTCACCACTTCTTCTTTTTCTACGCAAAATTTCACGCCTATGCCTATTTCAAAAAATGTATTTTCATAATCCTCTCCTACTCAATAAGATGATTTCTCCCCTCTTTTACATTTCCTCCCGTCTTGGCCATCAGCACAAAGTTGGAGTTGCAAGTTTCATTCACCACAACATTTCAATCTTCTTTTCTACTTCGCACAGCCGAGAAATGGAACCCCCTCCTCGGTTTGATTGCTACTGCAACTGATACTACCCTGTTTAGAAATTCCATCACCAACTATTTTTGCAGTGACTCATGACCTGTTGTTTTTTTTTTGTTTGTTGTATATTTAATATTGCCGACTTGTTACTATTTTGCAGTATTTGTTGTATGTATGTGCTCTTCTTCTCTGTAATGCCTTCGGGCCCTGAGGGTACTTTAAATAAATAAATAAATAAATGAATATTCGTCTTAAATTAAAAAAAAAATTCCGCTTCGCATGGGCATTCATGTTAGATATGCGGATGTAGAAAAATCGAATTATATATACAACTCTATAAATAATTGTTTTATTTGTCAAATAAGCATTCTACCAAACTGTTTCTAAGAGCAATGCACTTAAAACTTGATAGTTATATTGAATGCTGCTTTATGTTATTGTGCTAAGCATTTATACTTTTTGATATACTTTGCCATTACAATTCAATTTTTCTTATTATATTTGCATAGTAATAAATATGTTGATTTCTCGTTTGAAATTGTAATTTCAGATTTTTTCTGAACCATATGAGTTAATTTCACAGCACATTCGTGTTACAACTTTTGCAAGTAGAAAACAACAACAATGAAGTTTGAGATATGCTTGTTTGCGCGACTTTGTTTCGCCAATGTAAAATACTGGCACGACATCTGATAGTTTGCAAATTTTGAAGGCTTCAACCTTCTAGATGGGGCGTCTAACAGACATTCCCTTTATTAACTTTGTCTCCTTGATTGAACTTAATACTTCGCAAAGAGATTAAGAGGCGAGCGTGCGTATCGAGTAAACTCTCCAAACCGATAATTTTGACCTACACTTGAATTTCAGCTTGTCGATACGTGGGTTACAAACTCTGCTACAATTTAAAAAAGCGGCTAACTGGGTCACTAAGAGAAATCAGATTCCATAATTGTCAATATCGGTTCATTTTCGAACCGTTATAGTATTTTATTTTAATTGTATTTAATTTTATTTTACTTTGTTTAACTGCACAATTTGGAACGTCACAGATATACGCTGGTTACTTAAGTCTTAAAATCTTTCAACTGAAATTATACTACTACCCAAGAGACATCAGAGTCCGCTCATCCCATGACTTTTTGCTGCATTCTGAGAAGGTTGGATACTGGGTGGGTTCACCATTTCTGCTCATCACATGGCCGTCTTTAGGAGTACACCCCGGTTTATCCCTATTATCGTCCCACTTAATTCCCAACCTGTAAATAAAACACAGAAATATACATGTTACCATGCCAAATTTATTGAGTCACGCTCATAATGTAAAGCATTTATATTGTAAAACAGTACTAGGGATTCTTGCAAAGTTCCGAAATTGGTGTAAATTAAGCTTATTTTACGAAAATGGCTTGTTAGGATTTTATTCTTTGAAGTTGTGAATGAAATGTAATATTGCACAAAGTGAGCACACATAGTAATCCCGCTGAAATAAGTAGGATTTAGAAAGAGCTAGTAATAAGGATTTCGTTTCTGCCGGGTGAATATCGGAAGTAGCTGCTTTGACAACGTGCTCAATATATCGAAGACTTTTCTTTTTAACAAAAACTTTTGGCATGTCGGTTCAAATCCTGTGCAAGACTTTTCCACATCAAGAGAACAATTCATGATGTTAGATGGGTCAACTCAGGCTTATGAATTCAATAATTAATTGCATTTTTATATTCAAATATTTAGTAACGTTCTTTTATAATTCTTAGGTCAAAAGAAAGGGTCGAAACTCGTTGTGATCCTGATGGTATTTATTTCATTCTTTCATATAGCACATGTAGCCTGAAGCGCAAACTTGCAAATTTTATGATTTCATTTAACTTTATATTCATGTTATTGCTTATGTAACTGCATAATTTTAATTAATTCAAATAAAGTGGAGTGACCTGTGAATATATATTTGTAAGAATAGAACTAAAATAATAATAGGCTCTTTTCAGTATCCACAAACAACCACAATTGTATTCTGATCGGTTCACTTCCCCAAAGCACTATAAGAAAGACAATTCATAAAAATGCTTCCTACTCACAAGTTAGCGATTTGTTGCACTGCAGCGGGAACGCCCGAAAATGTCTTGCCGTCATCCGAGCTAAGTGCCACTCGCCACCTCGAACACACCCCGAAGGCGTAGGATGCGGCTGCCGGCAATCCAAAGAAACCAGAACATCGCATACAGGTACGCAAATAAATCCTATACACAGTATTCTAAGTTACGAAAAATGAACTGTTCCACGAATATTTGTGTTGAGAAAAACGAGAACGGTTAACCACTTTTTCTTGATTGCTACGCAAATTACGAAACTGCATTTTATAACTAGTTTCAACGCCCAATAAATATTTTTAATATACCGATTACTATCAAAGGAATTAAAGATAACTCAGGTTCGCTTTCTCATTTGCCGTGTGCGTGGTGCATTTAAAGATGGAATATTTCTTATTTAAATGCAAGATTATATTTGTAAAAACTAATTGTTCCGCTGATTTGTGGGATCTGCTCTAGGCTTGTTTGAACATTTTTATACATCTACGGTGTGTTTGTGATTTTAATTTTAGAGGTAAAAGGGCTTAATATGTTCAGGTAATATAATAAATGTATGAAATAAACATATGAAGATCGAGTATTCATGTGCGCGTTTTAAGAGCACTGTTAGTGCCCAACCCCTAGTACAGCAAACATCAAACATACAAACAAACAGTACACAACAAAAACGTCTTTTAAATCAGAACCTTAAGCTCGAATATATCTAAAAATGTTATTACAAAGCAATGCTCAATGCTATAACAAGCCGCGTTGTCTTGCTCACTCCAAGACCAAACATAACCTCTTGGTAGCCTGATGCTCGCTGTAATGAAATAAAACACGGGGAGTATCTGTGCCTTTTAAAAATTTATGAGTAGCAAAAACATTATGGTGAAACATATCGTATGAGTTGACCACTTTTTAGAATAAGTTAAGCTTGGCTACTGCAGCCACCCTCCACGACCGTCGATGCATCTGATTCAACTTAGTTAACAAAGATACGACTGAGTTAATTTACTAAATCAAAATAGAGTATCAGAGGTTAAAGTCTTCTTTGTATAATCTACATATTAGCAGAATGGTTGGAGCTATTATTGTTTTGAAGGTGTCCGGTTTTCTTCATCCCATAAACAAGGAATTCAATATGTATATCATTTGGCCTTATTGCAACAACACAATATAGAACTCTAAATGTGCGAGGCTCTCCACAAACAACCCCCCCCCCCCCCCCCAAGAAAAAAAAAAAAAAAAACAGATGAACGACGCGAGGCGACGAGCACTTAGGAACGTGCCAAAAACTTACTCAGTTCTACCGCCCGGTCCATTTACGTTTTCTCTGGTTTTCTACATATATGTACATAAACACGTGCGACCTTAATAAGGCGGGCATATTTACTATGGCCCTGTTTCCGACGATGTCACTTGAGCGGCCCACGGTTTATATTGCTGGACAACACGCTATTGTAACGCAGACATAATGTCCACTACATCATACAGTGCACAAGTAGCCGCTGTTCACCGCCGTATCCACAATTTGGTGTTCTGGAAACCAGTTTTAGTTCGCTCATGTGGGATCCCAGTTTTCCATGTCTCGAATGACAGCACACTTCCCTTAATTTTATTACATCATCGCGACGCTTTGCCCAGAAGTGGCGGAAAGTATCCGTAGTCTTATTACAAAAAAAGGTCCATACAACACACTTAATGCGGAAGTTATCATGCAGACCTCCGCCTGGATGCAGTGCAGAATACAACTGCTTACCGTTGGAGAGTTTGAAGACTGAACACCACCTGAGCTACTCCGACATCTTCAACAGCTACTGGGCAACAGTGCACTAACAATCCATCGTACAAATCCGCCAGAAATATTCTTACAACACTCAACGCACAATGTCCGTACTGTGCGTCCACCTACACCAAACGTCGACCGTAAATCTCTCGCGCAACTCGCGGAGACAATCGCCGATGTAGACGTTTCATCAGCTTCTCACTCACTCCCAATGCTCAACAAGTAGAAACCGCCAATTCGTCCAGTGAATGAAGCACATTTTAGGCAAATCAAAAAATATACGAGGATATCAACAGACTTTGAATGCTAGTTGCAGCGCTGGTTACCGACATTCCATTGGAAAGCCACCCAGGCTCTTTGTTCCTTTAACGGCGGTACTCTCATGCACTCTCTTGTGCTGACTCACTCAGATGGTACTGGTGTCACTTGAAGTATGAAAGACAGACTAACAGCCACCCCCTCCCCCCGTGCACGAATTCAGTAAACAGGCGAGCCGGACACTAGAGGTGGCCAGTCGGTGAGCTCATCATTTCTCACGAAGATTTTGTCACCGACAAAATCTCCAATATAAGTTTCCTTGCAGAGACCGGGGCTAAGGTGAGCATACTTGTTACACCGCCTCAAAGTAATCAGCGTGCAATTAAAAAATTGCCCTTTACAGGCTGCAAAATAGTTTCCTATTTGAGCGTATGGCGAGCAATCTCTAACCCTCAATATCGAGCTTCACTAAAGGGTTAGATGGATTTCACTATAACTGTTTGATATTTTCTTATGATGAAGCAGACTTTAGACTTAATTACCACCTTCTCGTGGCATGCTTCATCTCCGCGTTGTCAAACAAACTCCTCAAACTGACTGTTTGGGTATTGACAGTGGCATCACCCCTGCAGTTTAGAGTTACTTCTCCCAGCATTAGTGTCCTTACCATATCTTACGTGTTTAATAGCTTTATTTACGTAGTATTTTTTTTTGTGATGATGGCGTGGAACCCACATTCGATGAATTTTCTTATTGCTTCTTGATGGAGATTGAACTAAAGCCGGAGAGCCAGACCAAATATCATATTCGTTTAGTAGCGTACGTTGTTGGGCTAGCGCTTGTCCTGTATACTTCTTGTCCTTGTCTTTTTGCGCTATTTTATGCGTCCATTTTTGCTCTTGAAAACGCACGCTGAATGGTCGTCGAAGTACCTATTTCTCATTCTCATTCAATTAAGATTGTTTCAAGTTGTTTTTTTCCAACGTACTTTGCGAGGATGGAATGCACTACCTGTTAATGTTGTTTCACTAAATGATTCTGAGTGTTTTTAATCTTATTTAGGCACTACATAACTGTTTAGATATGCCAATGTACAGGGAGTTTCATGTATTAGTGACAATGATCCCTAAAAATAGTGTATTCGAGGTAAAAAGATAATTTTCTCGGAACCGAATTACTCGTGATGGCGGACGTCATAAAGGGGTATTCACACGAGGGAGAAATCCCGGGGATTTCTACCCGGCACGCGCATCCCACGACGAAAACGTCAAGCTTTGCGATGTGCAAAAGCCTCGCGTTTTCATCTCTTGAGGCGCGCGTGCCGGGGAGAAATCCCCGGGATTTCTCTCTCGTGTGAATACCCCTTAAAATGCGAGATTCTTGCTTAATGCTTCAATGCTTAATTAAAAATTACCAATTAACTTTTCAATTAACCTTTTACACCACTAAATTACATATTTCAGAAAAAGTTTAAAGCGCTTGAGATGCGTAATAATGCGCTAAATATACCACTTGTGGTGCAGGTATAAGAGTGGCGCTCTCATAAGAGACAGAAAAATCGCGCGGGCCCCTTAACGCAACCGCTAGCCTTTTATCTGCTCCACAAGACGCAACTAGCGCACTACTATGCTTCCGACGCGCTCAAGGTATTTGTGAATATTACTGAGCTAGGATTTTTCCATGACGCTCAGCAAGTTTCTAGTTGGATCCATATGCCCATTGATACCATCACCAGAGGTTTATCGGTTCGCTACGAGTACATCAGTTGCCTCCTGGTTTTCAGCTGTGAAGCAGAATAACAGATGAAACATTTGAGCGTCTTAAATGAACACTTCATCATGTATTGCGTTAACACGAACGAAGCAAAACGCTAATTCGGTGTTGTATGCTTAGATTTGTTAGGACTGGAAGTTGATGCGCATGGCATACGTGCCCTTAAAGGACACATGCAAAGAAAAAAAACATTTTTTTTTAAACAGCTTAGATGGAAGAAGGATATTATAAAACGATTTTACAACGAAGAAAAAAAAATTAGAGCTATATTTACGGCGCTATACGAATTTGTAGTGGGCGCCCGCCGGAGCCGCCGCTGGTCACGTGGTAGGCCCGCGCGCCACCGCCCTGCGTCAAAGCGACGCCGCCGCCGCACGCTGAGCGTTGTGCGAACGCCGCTTCAACGCGTTTCTCCACGCCGCCGTCGCCGCCGCCGCACAAGTTCGTCTGGTTCGGGGCACCGCCGCCGTCATCTGACCGGCGCACAGGTCTATCACGTCTGCTTGCGCTTTTTCAGGAGTTTCCTTTGGGCTCTAAAAGTTACTTATTAATCTTAGTGTTTTGTTATACTTTAAATAAAGATGAATAAGTTACTTTTAGAGGCCATAGGAAGCTTCCGAAAGAGTGCGAGCACAACGTGACAAATATGGGCCCGTCACGTGATAAATAAGGGCCACTTTTCTGCGGCGCCCGCGGGCGCCAACTACAAATTCGTATAGCGCCGTAAATATAGCTCTAAAAAATTTTTTTCTTCGTTGTAAAATCGTTTTATGATATCCTTTTTCCATCTAAGCTGTTTAAAAAAAATGTTTTTTTTCTTTGCATGTGTCCTTTAAGCAAAGGGTGGAGAGCATCATTCCCCAGCCCCAACCACCATTCACCAGCATCCGGAATTTCTTGGTCACGCAAGTTCTTATCGCCGCCGTATTCTCCTGTACGCTGCACTCTTTCGAATGATGGCAGCTCCTCAAGAAAAAGAGATAACCCTCGTCACAGGTACAGCGGAATGTAGCGGCAGTATCTGCTTTCCGCCAGGCAAAGTCTCAAACTTGCTAACGCTACTATGCTGTACATTTAAACATTATACTTTAACCGGTATAATGTTGGGCGCCTCTCACGCTGCTGCTAGGGTTGTTTCGCAAGACTCATCAAAAACCACTGGAAGCCGCTTTCGTTCTGCTCTCGGCATACCACGCCCGCTGAAAAGCGCCATAACGCTTTTGGACTAAAACCGGAGTTATACAGAGAGCATAGTGTTTTTTTTTTTTTCACTCTAGCTGGTTATAAGACTTACACAGGCACCACAATCAGCCAACGACACGTGTTCATCCCGCTAGAAACGGCAGCTAGCTTCTACCGCCGGATTAGCTTCTCATATATGGCACGACAAGGCTGTTTATAATCCCAGCTGCATAATCACGAAGGGTTCCCATTTCCTATGGACCGTTTTTCCAAGCAGCCTTTGATTTAGATGATAACAGTAGCGCGACACAAAACGACTGTCAATTATTTCAATGTTTATGTTGCTCACAGGCGGGCTCATCTTTCATGAGGTTGGTTTGCCCCTGCACCTGTACGAAAGTCCTATGTGACGGCTGCTTCCACATGAGCAACCAGTTCATTCGACTTTGTCGACTTCCGTTAGCAAGTATTTATTCCCCTGCACAATATGGCTCATCCTGGTAACCGGGATACGCAGAACGTAGTGTATGAACGGTTCCTTTGGCCGATCGTCAACAAAGATATCCAATCTTGCGATTGAAGTTGCAGCCAAATTTAAATATTCAAAATCTAGAGGCATTCAATTTCGATATATGCATCTTTAACGGATGCTACGCAACGTTTCGTCGACATCTATTTCAACTTAGCGAATATCCTTCCTCCATCTGTTGGAGAACACTATCTCCTCATCTGTATTGACAGTTTCACACGTTGGCCTGAGGCACTACCAGTAGAGTATATATAAGCGGACACCATTTTTTGAGCTTTGTTCGAGGGATGATTTCTCGTTTCGGCGACCTCCCAAATATTACGACAGATCGAGTCCGTCAATTCGAGTGGGCGTTGCTCCAGAAACTACTCATACAGAGGTGAACACCAAGCAACAACCTACCATGCTATTACCAACCAAACTCGTCGAACGCTTTCATTGCTCCCTTAGCGCTGAACTCGTAACCACCCGACAAGTAGAGCTTGCCGATGGTCCTTCTGGGGTTAGGCGAATGTGTCAAGCTCGACCTTGGCAATGCTGCGTCCGAGCTGGTCCACGGCTGTACGTTACGCCTATCCAGGATTTTTTTTTTTATTTCCGGCCCAAATTTGACTGGTCCTGATACTACGAGTGTTTCGCCACTCCATTTTGTTAATTAGCTTGAAACATTTGGCCCTAAAGGATGCGGAACGTTTAACAACTTACCATCTACGTTCCACAAACCTTGGACATGTGCACGTATGGCTTTCTACGTAAAAAAAGCTAAACAACCCCTGAAGTATTAGTATTGAAGCCCCCATCGCGTAATTACGAAAGGAACAAAATCCTTTATGAATGTCCTCTTTGTCGGGCCGATTGTTTTTTTTTTTTTTTTTTTTTTGCCTCCTTATTACAGACCACTACGAAGTTCCTCTCAGTTACGAGGACGATAACCATTTCACCTCTTTTGTTGTGAGAGCAAATACTGACAACTGCATTATTTCCAACCTTATTCTAACAAAAGGCATAATTAAAGCACATTACCACGGATTTGATTTAAACACAACCCGCTCCTAACTTTTGTACACCCATCAGAGTTTTTTTTTTTTTTTTAATACTATTCCACCCCATACCAAGCCCACGGACAAACGCAGATTCTTCGGACTTCCTTTATACAGCCGCTTAGATACATCTCGTGGTGCTTGTAACCATCGCTTGCCTAAAACTTCAGATCAAACTAAGACGTGATTAGAGAAGGGTGGGGGGGGGGGGGGGGGGACAAACGATAACAGGACGACGTGCACGCAAGCGCGCACCAAAAACTGCTTTCGCCGCATTTATTTTGCATCACGTCGCTGCCACGGGTTACACACCACATTCCATTATTTGTGAACTAGAGACGCCGAGCCAAGCTTAACTTCTAAAGGTATTTGCCTGTCTGCTCTGAATTCATTAGACGTTTTACGCAACACAGTTAAGGAGACAATTTGATAACGGTATATATTGGTAAAACAGCGGAACAGAGTAATAAATCACTTGTTCGCATAACTGGAAAGGAATGATACTCGATGTTATTTTTCTGCCTTTGTGTATTTTTATTTTTTCTTAACCGTACTCACTATTTTGAAATACGTTGCTGTTGACACAAGATGTCCTTCGAACTTCGGTAATATTTTGATATTTGCCTATGATACAGTTCTTGCGAGGATTCGAATGGTTCTCTGCTTCTTGTTTACAATCGTGCGAACATAAAAACGAACGGAGTAATGGCAAAATGGTACCCGCCAAGTTCCTCACACCCTTTCTTAAATAAAGAAATATAGCAATTTTCTTCCCAACATTACCCGAAAAACACAAAATAATTTTTTTCTTGTAAAAGATTGGAAGGTTGATCATTGGATTACTGAAGACAGAAGAGGCTGTTGCAGTGAACGTCAAAAGTAGCAACACATAACTAATATTAATAATAACAAAGAAATCTGCTGGCACCAATAGCTGCTTCGGTCCGTAGACTGCAAAGAAAGATATCGGTAAGGTTTAGTGAAATACCCCGAAGCAAGAAAGAGAGGTTCCCTTTTTTCTCACTGCAAGCTCCCCCTTTTCACCGTTTCTTTATAGAAGCAATATTTAGCCAGCATAAAACCGCAACAGAAGGGTAAAAAATTTGTTCTCAGAGTAAGCACAACAAACCACAAACTCAAGAGCTTAGAGAAATGCAGGGAACGCGAACCTGTATAATAGAAACACGCGATCTAGTTATTGTTTCGTTTCCCTCCCGTAGCTAGTGCCATATAATAGTGTTGTTGACTGCGCTAATTGGCGTTTCGACAAAATGAAGACTTTTATATAACCTTGGAGTTCTGTTTCTTGCGTTTTTTTTGTTTTTGTTTTAAGGATAACCAGTTTAGAGATTTCTCTAAAACCTCTCCTTTTTCACCTTTACTCTATCGTTTCTCCAAAATAAGGCTTAGCGCAGACCGTTTTGCGTTACCTACGAGAAACTAGCGCATAGCAAGCACAGGCAGCTTGGATATGTGTGCTGGGCTAGCGTTCTGCTAGAAGTCGTGCTCAAACAGCAAGAATACGAGTCCCAGCCGACCGCTGACATAGCACACGTCTCCTACATGGGACAAGAGCTGGACCTCAGGAGATAACGTAAAAAATCCAGCGCCACAAAATGGTTATCAGGGACGTTCCTCCTACTCCTTACTCACCACAGACATTCCAAATGTCATTTATGCCGAAGACATTTAAAACATCGGTGAACCAACGCACTCCTAGTGGAACTCGCAGAATCTGTATTGCGAAATGATTCGCTTGTCTCCCATTAGCCTTCAGCATAAACACTGTTTTAAGTGTCTTGGGGACAGGGGCATAATAGCCCTGTTCAATAAGCATTTAAAGCTATTTCTGACCTAAGACATTTATAAATAATATAAAGAATACATGGAATTGTGTTCTTCTATTCGGGATAACTTTATTCGCGGTGACGGTCGTCAGGTACAGCTAGTAACGTCATAATTAACCCAAATACCCTAAAGTTTCAATTTTTTTTTTAATATTTGCTGCAGCTGGCATATTCCAAATATAAATTTGTTGCCACTCATCAAAATGTGCCTTAGTTGTTGGATTTGGATTCCGACAACTATAATCTGCTCTATGCTATTATCTAGTGAAGTTAGGCTATCCAACGACCACCATAACTAAAAAAAAGATTGCCTAAACTTGCGTTCTTGGGCAGACGTAAAATTAAGGCTGACGTCCTCTACTGATGCATCATCAGTCGCTCCTCTACTCACGGTTAAAACTACCTAATGATAGTGCGAAGCAGTATTTAAATGTGTGAATTCTACCTACTATTATGGCGTATTTTGACAACGCACCACACATTTTTGGTTGTTAGTACGTTTTAGTTAATACATTTGCAAAGTGTCACTTTACAATAGAAATTTTAGTCCTCCGCGATTGATAACGTTGTTTTTATGGAATCATATTTTACTTCAAGCGACTTTTTTTTACACCCTTCTCAGTCATCAGACGATGCACCCTGGGGTAGGGGCAGAATGGTGATCGCGAGCTTATCAGGCAATATTATCACGCAGTGTTGTAACATCACTAGTCCTTAGCTGTGTTTCAATTCTTACCCAAATGAGCCCAAATTACTCCGACGGGGCATGTCACCTGACTCAGGGAGAGTCATGGTGGGGGTTGGTTGTCAAACAAAGGTACGAGAGTGAGATCACCCCATAGACCCTTTCGAAATTATCGCGCTGATTATTAGAAGGTCAGAACCACTGCACAATGTCAGAACAACTGACACCATAGCAGTGCAAGTCATTTCATATAGATAGCGAACGTTGGCTCGCGACCAATGCCAGTAGCAGATGATACAATCGAATAGGGTCGCAGTGCAACATCACTGCGCTCATCAACTTTTTCTGCGGGTGTTTTTTGCCTTTTATTCCAGCCGAACATATAAAATGTACCGTGATGTTGCAGAATTGGTCTGCCATTGTGCAGGGATTCCACAGCTGCCAACAGAGGGCAGTATTTCGAAAGGGGTCTTAGTGAGATCGACAACATTTTCCAATGCGGTGATTGCAGTGGGATTGCTGGTGGGTGAGTACCAACGACAGAACATACTTTGTACAATCCAAATTATTTTTCTGCAGAAAAACAGGTACGAAGAACCACCAACTGATAGTTAATTGATGTCACGTGAAAGTCATATTAAAAAAATTCAAGTTTTAACGGTTGTATTAAAAACACGGTTTAATCTACATTTAAGAACCTGTGGTGCTGCTGTGGTAGGTGAAAAGGGGAGGGGGCTATTGGGATAGGGAAGGTGCTTCCATGTTTATTGAGATGACGCTTCGGAGACGGCGGCGCTGTAAATGTTGGTGGTGTCACGGGACGTAGACTTAAGTGCGATATGTTTACGCTTCAAGTCTTGAAGCCGAGTGCCGACTGGGGGAGCTGCCGGGTGCCGACGGGGGGAGCTGCCGGGTCCTGGAGGAAGTCGAGCAGCGACTTCCTGGGTTCCAGGGCTCCCACTGAGGATGTGAATTTTCCAGAACAAGCCCACCAGTGATGTGAGATGGGCCTGATGCCTCGATCTAGACTGCCGATGGCTCGAGTCCGGTGTTCGGTGTACTGCGGACATTCCCAAAGCAGGTGCTCCAGGTCCACCCTAACGTGGAACAGTCCGCACTTGCCGGAGGTGGGACTTGTTCCTCGGATGCTGCTGATGCTTTCGTTGCCATTTCTGATCTTGTAGTAGAAGCATAGCAACAGGTAGGGGTTCAGCATGATGCCGGCTTGGATTTGCTGGAGGGTAACGCTCTGTCGGCGGGTAAACGATTAAGAAGGTTCGGGAATAAAAACAGCGCAAAAGACGAAGGACTTAGTTCGACATGAGCGCGTTGGTGAAGTTGAATAAAACAGAAGGAATAAACACATGGACGGAAATAGGAACGGACATAAGGACGGACTCAGGGACGGACAAAACTAACACGGACACAGCGCTGTATCCGTGTTACTTCTTCGTCAGGTCCTTCGTCTTTTGCGCTGTTTTTAATCCCGAATCATGTAGTACCAGCTCGCCCAAGCCTCAACTTTAGATTAAGTAGGGGGAGTGGTAATGAGGAGTGGGTTGGCCGTGGCAGAGAGGTAAGCCTGGCGGCAAAGTTTAGCTCAGGTGATATCTTCTGTGGGATCTGGAACAGGGGGCGAGTCTTGATGTCTTCAGATTGGGAGTTAAATTGTAGGTGAACGGAGGCTCAAAATTGCACGGTGGAATAATGCGCCCATGCAAGGTGATGAGCGTCCTCGTTACCAGGTGCACCATTGTATCCAGGGACCCACTGTATTGTGGAATCCTCAACCAGCGTTTGATGTTGATGAACGCACAGTCGGAGCTGGCTGGTGGCAATCGATGTCTGTTTTACTTTGGCGCAGCCTCTCAGCGCTGCCTGTGAATCTGTAAAGACGAGATGGTGCTCCGTATGGCCGGCATGACACGTCGCGTTTGCGTCCCTGGAGTAATCGAGGATTGGAATGGCCCTGTCTGAGTGCAGTGAATGGGACTGTCCGTCACGTCGAACATCCTGCCTTGTTGGTCATCATTGGAGCTGAACTATGCTGTAGCGAAGTCTAAATTGTAGGGGGTCATGCCGCGTCTCTGTCGATTATGCAGTGGTCACCGTTGGGTCTGATAGATTTTACTCCCTTGAGGTGTTTTGTAATGTGTGAATCACGCCGTGCGGTTTGCTCCGAGTTCATTTGTTTGGGTAGCTTCTTGAATTTAATTAATTGGGTGTATTCCCAAGGCGGAGAGCGCCATGGCAGTACTGGTTGTTTGTTTACAACGTTATCCAGATTGGCTAGCGCATGCCTACATTTTGGGGTGGAATGTAGGCGTGCTTCTTGAGTGTGCTTCTGTATTTCCAGAATTTAATCATAGTCATTGAGGATGGTGCAGCTTCTTAGCATATCTAGGCGGTGTAGCGTGGGAGACCCGTTATTATGCGTCGTGTTTTGTGGTTGAGTCGTTCCAGTGTTCGCATTTGTGTACGACTGATTAAATGAAAGCGGAGACCTTACACCGCACTGGAGACGACAAAAGACTGACCACATTGACTCATTTCGCGTTATCGTAGTCCCTAATTGCGATATGAGAGCCTCCGCAGTGCCTGGAGTATCTGCTTGATTGTCCTGCTGGTGTGATTAACCCAGGTATTGACTGTACAGCGCTCGTCAGTGTTCTAGCCTAGGAAGGAGATTTTCGGATTCCGCTCGATAAGGCTTTGGCAAATGAAGAGTCGAATTCTCTATTGTTCTTTGTTTGCCTTTGTTTATCTGCCACCGGGTACACGACGTACTCTGTCTTGTTCAGGGCCCCCCTGAGCCCCACCTTTTCGGGATAAGCCCGTATAGTGTCGCGAGCCGTCTGGAGAGTCATCTATTGCTCGCCGATGGACCCAGAGCGTGTGCAAAAGATCACATCGTCCGCATAAACGAAGTGCTCAAGATTCTAGATCTTTGTCAACCTTTGAGGTATTTGAGACATGGCGACGTTGAACAGTGTCGGCGATATCACCGATACTTGAGGAACCCCGACTCTTTTGGGATGCGTTGAGCTGAATGCTTGTCCTGTCTGCACTAGAAAGCGTCTGTCTTCGAGAAAGGCTGCAATGAAGTTGTACACGCGTCCTTGGATGCCTAGGGCCCTTGCCTTCCTCAAGTTTACGTCGTGAGGAACACCATCAAAAGCTTTACGTATATCGACGTCAGTCACGATCCTGGGTTGTGAAGATGTCGGATTTAGTGTGTCCTCCTTTAGCCGTAAGAGGACGTGTTGAGTGGACAACCCGGACCAGAAGCCGTACTGCGTCGGCGCGAGGAGCTGCCGGTCTTCTTGGAACCATCTAAGGCTTGCTCTCGCCATTCCTTCATGGCTTTACAAGCCCACGATGTTCGCGAGGGGTCTTAGGTTCACAAAACATTGTTCTGGCTTGCCGGAGTTTGGTTATATGTTTCACAAGAGAAAGCTTTTAAATGGTTGGGAGCTCCCCTTCTCTCAGATGTTCTTCATTGTACCTAAAAGGGCTTGTTTTTAAGCCTCAGGGAGGTTACGGAGATCCGGTCCGTTCCGGGCGCACCTTTGGTATTTGCATGCCGCAGAGTGTGCTCGTGCTCGGCCATGGCGAACGAGTTCTAAAGGTTTTATTGTGTACTAAATTTCCACCTGTAGGTATGTCTAGAAAATAGGTAACCAAAATAGTTAATTCTCTTTCGAGAAAATGAATTTTGAGGTTGATGAGTAAGCCTCCAAATCTCATGCTGTCGCTCTATTGGCAAAAACCAGCAGGGGCACATGTGACGTCCAATCTATGCGAGAGAAGAACAAGCTCTCTACTCCACGGAGTTGTGCGTTCCAGTTGTAGCCAGCGTCTGATTTTGCGAACAGCGTCTGGTTTAGGCTGTTTGTGGACTGCGTAGAAGGCAGGGGGAGTGGGCGATTGGTTGTGAGGTGTAATAAAACCAGGAAGAAATGCAGCAGAGTGACATCTTAATGGTTTCGGACCGATAAGTTTCTGCGACGGAAATGTGTCCCACCAGTTCAACGCGAACGCTGGCTCCTAGCCCTTTTGCCGTGCTAGAAAACAGTTCGCACGTTGCTACAAAATAAAACCTTCTTTGCCCTTCCGCGTCGAAGCAGCATCTGGGTCCACATGTCGGCGGATCGCGAATGCAGACACCCTTGGGATGCAATACCGGCGTATCGAATACAAACGGCAAATTGTCTGAAATATTGCGCTGAAAGTTTTAAAACAGTTGCTGGTCATTGTTTCACTAACACAAGCGTGATGAATCTTAGTCCAGCGTCTCCCACGGACGATTGCGACGGCCTTGTGACTTCTTTTGACGCTGGGCAAAACATGCTCAAGCTGCCCAGGTGCTGATGTTTATAAAGCTTCTGACGTCACAAAAAGAAGGCGGACCAGTAGAGTTGCAGGGTTTCATCGGTTTTGGTTATATCTTATTTCTACGATAAAAAAATTGTTAAACCCGTTTTTGTTAAATTTATTTAATTCACTAGGCTAAGTTAATTTTGCTATTTAAAAATATGTTTATTTTAAAGTGTTAATATTGACTCCGTTAATAACTTAATATGACTTAAAGGCATCCAAAACTATTAGCAGAAATACACGCGTATCTACAAATAGAACCTCTGTCACTTTTTTGATGGTCACTGCGTAGATCAATTCCTTTTTTTTAACATTGACACCACGAACATATGGCGGCTGCGAATAATTTTTTGAAGACCTGGGGAACCAACTGCAATATTTCTGACGCAACAACAAAACACATTTAAAACACTCAGTTATGAAACATATATTTCACGGTAGGAAAAATTTATAAAGTGGGCGCAAGGTCAGGGGTGTAGAGAGCATGAGAGCAGTTTGAATTCATTATCTTGAAAAAAAATGCTTAAAGAAGCGTCGCCCAACTAGCCGATACATTGTCGTGAAAGATGATCACAAGTGTAACCTTTTCAGTTTCTTTTTTTTTTTTCGCAAAATAGAAAGGATTTTTTTTGCGCCTCTGTGTAACGCAGTTTCCACCATAATTCTCTTCGGGCGAATTGGATGAAGATGACTTTCTTACCTTCAAAGAACATGGCTATTCTTATCATATCTAGATTGGCGGTAACAAGATATGTTTTTTTAGCGGGTAGTAGCATTGCTTGCCCTGCTGTGACTTGCGTTTTGTTACGTGATTGAAAAGCTAAATCTATCATTTGTTTACTCTGTTCACAACTGATAAATTTAAACCATTAATCATGCCGTGATCACGTGGCTAAATTGAGTGTCCACGCAGGCGCGGTAAAAACGAAAACACGCTGTTCTATGGTGATTCTTAGTGCGTCAAACATTGGTGAGACCAGTTAGCGGCTTTCCAATATAATATCACAAATTTTAAGATACTTGTCATTTAATATTTATTTTAGAGCGCAGCTCTTAGGCGCCCGTTTCCGGCTTGAGCGGCGTAGCCGTCACCGTCGGCGTAACCGTGAGGTCACGTAACCCCCTTAGGTCATGTGATCCCCCTTGAGGTCACGTGACCTCATGGGGGTCACGTGGCCCCCGTAGCGGAGTAGAAGGCAGGATGACGACGTAAGGAGGAGGGAGGAGGGGTATACGATTCCCTTACTACCCTTGCATCCTTCCCCTCAAGAGCTGCGTTCTAATTCGGCGTAAAGGGAAGTTGAAAACGGCTTTCATTTTTGTTTTATATATTTATTTATTTATTATTTTATGAAAAACAGAAACACTGCAGACGAGGGTGAGAATTTCAAGTTACAATAAAGGTGGTTAGATTGGCTCACAACCATATTATTATTAGATAGCGCAGAATTAATCCTATCCAACAACTCTGTTTCTCGCTAGTGTAGAGTAAAGGCTGCTGAGAACATGTGAGGTCTGGGGGATGACAGGACTAGAAAAGGGTAGTATTACATGTAGGCTTAATGTATACGAGAAATTGCAACTGCTACACGTTCAAAATCCAGAGAAAGTATTTAGCAGTTGATGAGCGGTAATGAAATTCACGTCAAGCTTGGATTTCTTAAATGGCGTGACCTACTTCGTAAAAGTGCTTTGAAATGCGCGTAAAACAGTATAACTGTGTAAGGAAAATTTGAGAATACAAGATAATCTGTTCACGAAAGTTCTGTGACTTTGTATATGCCTTCTTTTATGAAACTAACCTTACCTTTCATCATAAGTCGGTACGCCAAGACAAAGTCGAAGACTGGGTGACTGAAAGTAATAGCGTCCGTTATTGCGCGTTCGTACATGAATCAGCCAAAAAGGCACACATACCTTGTTATCAAATAAACTACATCACTATCGTTAAAGAAACTTTGATTAGTAGCCCATTCCCTGAACAGTCCGAGCGTGAGATATGGATCCAGAGACCTTCCGCTGCTTCTCGTTGTGCTTTTAAATGTCTCGAATTTCGATTCGTCGTCTATCTATCAATAAAAATGAAAGACGGATGATTTATAATAATCAATACGTGAAAATTAATATAAAAGTACCATATTAAGTTTTATAATTAAACGTTACAAACATAAACTTTTAAGAAATGTAGATACAAGCGTTGCTTTAGCTACCAATATAAACGTTCTAACTAGCGAGGTTATGATTGAGCTTAGATATAAAATTTTCCCGACAGGATTATTTTGAGTTTGTCATCAAACGATACAAATGCTAAAATACTGCCTTCTGTGTTGTGATACACTTTTAGCAGGAGTTGTTGGTCATTTGCGTTTATACTCTTTCCCCAGTCACGGCAGGAATGGTTGATTCAAAATCATTTCTGAGTGAACAGTTGTGCCAAAACGCTCTCATTATCTGGGAATATCTGGGTTATTTTCAGTTTACATTGTAAACTCAGAAACAATTGCTTAATGCTTTTGTTGCGCTTATCGATGCATAGATTATCATGCCCCGTTTCTATCGACTGATTATATCTTATGCTGTATACGTGGTGGACCAAATCAGCCCCTGAAAATTGTAGAGCGTGCATCATGGCAGTCGGTTAGGGACGAAATGTAGGTTTTTTCAAAGGCTCACAATAAGTAGAGTTTTTGTGATTGGCCGAAACATTTTGTAGAACCTTTTAGAACAGCCAAAATTGCATTATGGAGCAGCAAAAGGTGCCCTTGAAGCAAAATCACACACTTAATTTTTATTCATACCACTGCAAATATATATTCAGATTTGTGTATTGGGCAATTCAGCTAAAAAAAAAAAAACTGCCTCAAACTTTTGCGCCACATTCTGTTAACATTCATTGCTCGGCAGATTTGATTGTCTCGAAAAGAAACTAGATGTGTAGTTGCACGCAGAAGCATTTGGCAAGGTAACAATATCTTGATTAATGATGTAATGTATGGACTGCTGTTAATGGTTATTTTAGGTACGACACAAAGTGTAAACGACATAGTGTATTCCACTGAAATAATGTTAGAATAATCTTGAGCAACAAATCGATCTTTCAGTCAAGTTCTAATGGTAATACAATAAATTTATTATCTAAAGTTTATGTTAAAATATTTTTTTCATTTAATCATGAACGTCAATTACACTTTGCACGTAGAATTTCATAATAAGAACGATCTGCACGTAAACAATAAGCACGCCTTAAAGAATCAGACAAACTCGTTAAGGTCATTCCCATGTTTCCTTCGACTGCCACTACTAATTTAGTTCAAAATTTGCTATCGAATGTACCTGGAACCAATATTAACTGTATAAAACCGACAACTAAGCAAAAAGTAGAAATAAAATCAGGCTATAGAAAAGTTCATCTACATATTATTGCGTGTAAATTTGCTGAATCTCCAATTTAAAAAAAAAAAAAATATATTGCCAGAATATCACTATCTATCATACAATAATAGCCGCAGTTTTATTATAATTATTCACTGGAATTAGAATTGTTACGTTAGCACTCAGTAAGTTCTCTTTTTTAATAGAACAGACACCAGCGTGTTTAAAGTCCCACTTTGGGGGAGTTTTTTTTTTTTTTCTTTAGCATACGAGTTTGCAGTGTCGAAGCAAGGTAGGCAAAATTACGATGCTTGCTTCGTGGTTGTCGCTTTGTCTTCAGTATACAATAGCACCTCTGCTTAGAAGGGCTTGAAATGTATAAAAACGCATTGCCGTTGTGTGCTTTAGAAACAACCGGTTAAGTTATTTCTGGAAAATATAGTGTTAAGCGAAAATGAAAGAAAACAACAGGCATGGCTCACGAATGCATCGCCCTGATCGGTGGGTACTTCCTGCTCTCTGAGCTGGTCACAGGACCAGAAAAGCCGATTTGTGACAAATTATCCCGCGGGAGAAACACGCGCTTATATTTTTTCCGGCTGGAGGAAGGTGTTTCTGCCAGGTTACGATTTACGTGGGAGAAAAAGTAGGTAGTGCCGAAGGCGACTATTGCAAAAGGCGGTATTAAGGATATATCCGCCTAATCTCGTAGCTACGTATAAGCCACGACTCACACCCGTTGGTTGCGATTTTTTAACCGACACAACCAAGATTTTCCGGAAGAAATGTATCCCGCAGCCGCTGTGGCAACAGTTCTGTCGCACTCGAGATTTAAAGGATCGACACAAGAAATCTCCTGTCAGCGAATGCAACGAGATGCCGCATTGAATCTTTAAATCAGTTGCCTGTCAATTGGTTTGTCGGTCGGTAGGCATGTCGATAGAACGGTACGGCAAGCGGTCAGAAAACATTTACAAGAAAACACATGATAAACCTGTAAGCAAATATAGTACAAAAAAGCATAAACAATGCTTAACAAACCATGTTTCTAATTGGAGCACTGAAACCCGCCGCCTTAGATAAATAAAAACCAAACGTCAATGCTAATTTAAATAAGGTAATTTACACAACGAAAAAAGGCGTTTCAAGCCGCCGTAAAACAACTTTATACACATTTATTTGCCCATTTAAATGAAGTTTGATTAGGCACGTACTAAAAATTAATTTTCAGATGATAATTGTCTAGTCTTAGTGAAAGTGCGTTTTAAATGCAGCAATCACAAAAACCTGTGTTCTTATTGCAAGTTCCCCAGTAAGCATACATGCAGCAGTTTGTAACACCAACTGTAGCAGAATCTCGCGCGCCGATAGGCTCTTTAACTTGAACCTTTCTGCTCTACCAAACCTGTTGTGTGGCTTAAAAATCCCTCATACCAAACGGGAGGAATAGCCACATCTCTAGCAAATCGACCTTGGTGGCAGCACATCAAGTCTTACATGGCTCGAGCAAGAAGACACAGAAAAAATTCCGATGTCACCAAAGCACTTTTTATGAGTTATGAATGCGACAGCTCTAATGTCCAATTAAACGCCGCCAGAAGCGGCCGCAGCGCCGGCAGGGAATTCGGCGGTGCGTCCGCAGAGCGTCCAGGCTCGCTGGTAACTGCTGCACCGCTGGGTGAGGCAGCGACTGAAGTGCGAAGCTCGACGCAGTGACATCACGCTCCCCTATTGCCAACGTTATTAGATTAGCTCAGTTACGGAACTGCTCATAGACGCTGCTTGCTTGAGGAGTACTCCCCCTCACTCACCCGGACTCGCCTCCTGCCGTTCGACGGCCGGACGGCTGCTATGGTAACTGGTGTATTGTATGGAATGCGTACGTTTCGAAGCGGAGCGGCTAGATGGTGTTCCACCGTACTCTATGAAACACACAGTTCGTAAACGAAAGTCTAGATGGCGCTTCCAACGACGGGAGGCGGAATGAAGTGATTGAGGGGGTTCCCTTTTCGCGGGAGTGCGACAACTGAGGTAACCTAGTAACTGTCCTACTGCAGAGGCGCGGCACCCCAGCTGCCTCCACGACTTCTGTGACGATGCATCTGCGTTGCTATAATTTTCAGTGTGTGTTATTTGACCTTGAGTGCCCCTCTGGCTACCGTGACGAAGCATCTGCGTTGCTGCGCTTTAGGCCAATGGGACTTTGGGTGCGGTTTCGCTCAGCTAATAGTAGTTTAGGTGCCATTTTTGCTCAGCCATTTGGAATTTAGCTGCCATATTTACTGCTACAGAGGGAATTTCGGTGCCGTTTATCGTGGTCAGAAACAACGCCGGCATCGCTCCATGGGACAGTTAAATCTTTCGAATAAAAAAATCCAAGTGAATTTACGGTATCGCGTTTTGAGTGTCACAGCGAATGCAGCTCGGCACTCGGGTAATTCGCAATTATTATTGCATCGTTAACGTTGCTGCTCGCTTTTCTGAGCACAATTCTGAGTATTTTTACTTCATTTCTGCTCCCGCTCTCAATTGCACTCTTGTGCTTCATTTGAACTTTAAACATAATGCAGGTAAAACAGCGAAGAACGTCACACCAGAAGGAAGAAACAATCAAGACGGGACCGGCGCTGACTCGCAACTAAAGGTTTTATTACAGAAAACATAAAAAGTAAACACGTAAGGCAGCAATCTACACATGCGCCAACCTTTCTGCCTCATCACAAAGGGCATCGGTCATCCACGTGCTTTGTGCTCCCCCCCCCCCCTTTTTGTTTTTCATTGGCGAAGTCAAAAACAACATCTCTTTCACAGAGAGCGTCACCGACGGCTCGCTGATGGACTGCGCCCGGTTTTTCCTATGTAAAAGGCCTCTATCACCTACCTCGTCACCTTGTCTTTGTGCCTATCTTCAAGCGTGCATGGTCTCCTCGAAGGATGGCTTGCACAAACAGCTCTTACAGTGCACCGCCAAATGCCCTCTGACCTTGGCTCTCGGTGAATACTTGTGCTCCCTGAGCATATCATTTAAGCCCCTCCGCGTCTGTTCAATATACACTTTACCACACGAAAGGGGGCCCTCGTATACCACTCCGCAAACACAGCTCATAAACGGCTTTGCGTGTTTTTTGTGCACTTGCTTTTTCTACTGCCCTTCTGCTTTGGCCCTTACACTAGAACATATCTGACCCAACTTCTGAGGGGCGGAAAACACCAAAGGGACCTTGTACCAACTTCCTACTTTCTTTAAATTGTGGAGAACCTTGTGCAGGTATGGGATGACAATAGTCCTTCGCTTGTCCACCACTTCCTTAGGGAGAGAGTTGTCTTTTACCTTTTTAACAAGGGTAGTGGCAACATCACACACCAAAGCACGCGGAAACCCAGCGTCTCTCAGCCTATCGCACTGCGCCTGAAAGCTCTCATGAAATGTGTGGACGTAGGACCTGTTCAGGGTTGGGTCCAAGCACGAAATCGCAAATTTTGATAATCTTCGAAGGGGTCTGACCAATAGTCTAAGATGGACTTTTTTGACCGAGGGCTGTACGCCTAGCAGATATGACTGCCACCGAAGCGAAAGGAAAGGTCCAAAAAACTGCAGGACCCCCTCCTTGGGGACCTCAGACGTGAAACTGATAACCCCACCACATTCAGCGAAAACTTCCGAAACGTCAACCCTTGAGGACACCGTGCCGTCGAAACCCTCTAGGAACACAGAAATATCATCAGCATAGCGAATCACCTTTCTAACCATTGTGGAAACTAGAGACACTTTAATGTCTCGGTCAATTCTACTCAAGTAAATATCACTGAATACGGGAGCTACACAAGAGCCAATACAAACGCTTGACCTTTGTGCATAGAATTCATTCTTCCACCCGACCACCATAAACTACAGTTAAAATTGCAACATTTTCCTCAACCCCTCAAGGGACACACCACATGCATTTCTAAAGGACAGCTCATCATTGTCCTCAACGCACTTCTTCACAGCGAAGAGCAAACTGCCGAGGGAGAGGGAGTAGAAGAACTCCTCCACGTCCACGCTACACACTCCACACTTCCTCAGCTCGTCCAGCTCCAGCTAGTTCACAACCTCACCCGAGTTTTCAATCCTAAAAGCGTCCCCCAAACACAAAGAAGACAAGTGCCCCTGAATGCAAACCGATATCAGGCGCTGGCAAGTCCCTCCCTCAGTAACAATAGCTCTAAGCGGGCCTTCGTTCTCGTCTTTGTCATTCTGCGCTGTTTTACCTTCATTTTCTTTAGCCTACCCCAACTAGACCAGCTTTTAACTTTGGTACAATTTGTACTTTAGTTACGACGAGCCTCCTCGGCGTGCCGCAACTGAAAGTCGCGCTCTTCGATCCCACTGAGAACTTTCCGATGTCTAGGCATACGGCGTGAATGTTTGCTTGCTCAGATGGTTATGCGCATGCACGGGCACAGCGGCATGTCGCTTACGAAGAGTATTCACCGGACACCATATCTGAAACGATGTCTAGTGCGCATGCTCAGAACGAGCTCACAATACTAGGCTGCTAAGACCGGTACTCTTAATGGTACGGAATGCTCGTTGCAGAATAACTGTGGAAGCTCGCCGTCAGCACGCGCTCAGCAGTCGCGCACACAGATATGGCTGCCAGTGAATACTCCCTGTATACTCCGCTCACCCTTAAAAGGACACTGACAGTGTATTTATGCTTGCCGATGTTTTTGGTTGTAGATCACATAAGAGAGCCCAATTACCAAGAACAGAAGTTATGGCTCGAAATTCGGTTTCTTTCCGCCCAAGAACCGCCGATCAAGAGCTAACCGGTTTGAGTCGCGATCACTCACTTCTCCGTGGTAACGGGCCGTTTTCTAAGGTTTAGACAAAACCACCAAATTTAATCAAAGTCGCGGGTCATTCAAGGCACACACTCAATATTAAAAATAAACGAAAAATATGAAATCAATTTTTGTTGCTCCTAAAAAGCTACAAATAAGTTGATTGAATATAAAAAGCTGCACAGAAAACCGGAAGCATTCTGTGCGTTCACTGCGTAATTCTCAACATGGCGTCGTATCGCGTATCTTGGGACTCGCAGGCTGGACGGCGATGGCAGCGGACGACGGGCGTGGGACCTCTGCTTCTGAACTGTCGTTCGCGGTACCAGCGAGTCCCACTTCCCTCGAAAGAGAAAATTTTGACCAATCAAAAGAACTGGGATTCATTCCGTAGGACACGCCCGGCCACAAAGCCGGTTTGCACGAAAACGTCGTCAAGCCGTCACCCTTCTAGCGGCTGAAGACATCGCTTGCAGAAGCGTCAAGCACAAAGTGCGTACTTCGATTTGAATATGCACGCGTACTTTTCCCTTGCTAGGTGCGAATATGTCCATGCGTGGTGCTGCCCGACCTCGAGCCTAGGGAGTGCTTTTGCTAGAGGGAAATCGGCAGCAAAATGTCCGACCTGCAGTCGATCGGCTGCATTACTACGAACGGAAGAGTTCCCCCAATAGTTCAGTAAAACGATGCACGCTTTACACGCAGCGGACCCAGGTTCGATTCCGAGTGTGGGCGTGCTGTTTTTTACAGATTTTTTTTTGTACAATTATTATTGTAAAAAAACAAATGTTGTGGACGAAACGTCATTGAACTAAATGGTATGGGATTCCCTTTTTTACACCTGCGAGCTCAATGTAGTCAATTTCCACAAAATGCAAGCAGCATATAAATCGGGTAGCGTTCGCTTTCTAAGGTGCCCGTAACTGTTTTGCAGGAATTATCTTTCGAAAACTTAAGCAGACTCTGCAGCACAATGCCACTTTCGGAGCTGCCACACCTGTGAGGTAGCTCCTCACGCAACATCTTGGGGGCATTCTTTTCGGAGCCGATCACAGGCATTCACCACGGGCACTCACTGCTCATTTCCAACTCTTGAATGTACAAAACAACTCGTCTCAAAGTGCAGAACAGCGAGCGTAACAAACGTAACTTCGACGCAATCGCACGGAGAACGGTTCCCGCAACGCATGTCGTCTGCTGCACGCGGCCAAAAAAAGAAAAAAAAACGCACGGTCGGGTGTAGCCACGTGACTTCTGACACACTCCCCTCCTCTATACTTCTCCGTCCTCCGTACTGAGTTTTCGGTTTCGGTTTCGAGCAGTTGCATTTTTGGGCTCTATTAGAATATACGTGACTCTGCAGCAAAATATTAATTGGGTAGTCTTCTGACACCATATTGAATCGCCTGTCACAAAATGAACATAAAAGTTTTTTTGGGGATGTTACTGTTCCTTTAAGCTGAGACTGCAATCAATGGGACAAGCACGAGAGCTCGAGTTCGCTGCTTTGAAAAGTTCGTTACTAAGCGAGCGCTCGTGCTAGAAATGCACGTCTCAACGCTAGGAACACGGTTTAGCTTGAGGTTGTAGCTTTGACTGCAGTCTCAGCCTAAGGGGGAACGGAGTATAGATATGTTTCAAAAATTACGCCTTCTTATTGTCTATTAGAAAATACTGGACAGTAACGTGCGCAAAACACACCACAAAAATGGCAGGTCCTTTGTCCCCCATGTTTCCCTTTTCCAGGGATTATTATGGTCATCGTTGTCCAGCTCGCTTGCACCTTTGCATTGATTGCATTATCATGAGGTCAATCATTTGTATACAGTTTCTTGCAAGTGAGTACTATATCAGTTATAGATGTAGCAGCTTGTTGGTGTAAGTTGCGCACGCCGCTGTACAGTATTTTCAGATTGACCGTAAGGGGGCGTGATAATTGATCAAACGCCTGGCCTCTAGGGCTCCCTCGTTGCTTTTCGACGCGCGCTCTGGCTACCCGTGCCCGCTCGATGCACCAGAACTTTTTTATCGGAGGATGACTACGCTATTCCCTAAGGATGTTTCTACTAACAACTAAAGCTGCAAAACACATACGCAACTAGCAGAGCGTTTGGGTTTCAACCATGTTCATCCCGCATGTCCTTTCCCGATTTCCCACGCTGTTCTACATGCAATCTCTGTTGGCGTTTAACGCGTTCAAGGAATTAACCTGCCCCATTTATAGGTAACATGAGTTCTGCGAGCACCCGGATTAGTTTATTTATTCTTTAAAGATCACCTACCAGGGAGTATACTGGGTTTTTTAGGCTATCGGCCTCTTTAGAGAGTAGTGGCGGCTGCTCTTCGCCAATACTCGATTTTTAGAGAAGGGAGCTTCATATATAGGCCTCAATTAAAAAGTTAAAAAAAATGGCGGAGCAGCAGTCGCGGACTGCTGTAAAGGTTTTCAAAGCTCAGGTTTTTTTAATGGCTTCTTCGTCTTGCTGCTTCAAAGAGTTTTCATATCACGGTAATCTCGTCCTCTGAGGTTGCGACTTTTAAGGTTAATTGATAACTGATGACAACTGCCTTTATTTTTGCAAGAAGCCTCTTTCTTCTGACATAGAAATAATATGGCATTTTCCCAGGTCCGGTTCATTCCTATCAATTGTCATGGGTCGTATTACATGCGTGCAGAGATATCGATTGCTCAGTGACTGCACGCAAACTCGGCGCTCGTTTAGATGTCACTCGTCAGTGTTTTTCTATGAACTACATTCTAGAGGTGTACTATTTCTAAATACCTATAAAACATAGTAAACTTTTAGCGCTATGTAGAACGCTACATATAAAAGTAATCATGGTTTGAAATGTATAGAAAGAGGGCAGGAGAAACTTTGTATTAGGCTGCACGTTCTCTAGGATTAAACGGAATTTTTTTTTAAAGTACGAAGTAAAAAAGTATCACTGTCAGAAAAGATTGCAAGTTGTGACTGGTATATAGGGAACCACACCTGCTCATGCGTGACTCTTAAAGGGATGCTGAAACAAACATCGAGTTTCAGAAAACAAGGCAGAATCGATAGGCGGGACGCTACAAAACCCAAAACACCACTCATAAAGCGGTATCTTCAACGGATCGTCGTATTTTGGTAAAAGATTAGCGCGCTCTCACAAGGCCAAAGAGACGCGCGATTTCGCGATTCTCATTTCCTCCTTTTTTCGCTTTGGCTCTGCGAGGGCGCGCAGAGGAAAGGAAGCGAGGCCCTTTTTCGTCCCTCTCAACTCTTTAGCAATAAGATGACGACAGCATTTTCCCTCATTTGCTCCTTTATTTTCCAGAAATACGGCCATGCGCTCGAGATACGGCTATACGAGTGATGTTTCATGGCTTATGGCGCCCTGTTGAACATTTCTGCAAGCTTCATTCGTGAAATCTGAATATTGGTTCAGCATCCTTCATGTGCATATTCTCGAGGGACTTCTGAAGCGAACGATTCTTAATTTCTGGATTCACCATGTAATATTACCGTTGATCTACGATACATACAATGCAGGTTTTTGTGGTACTTACTTTGATCCCGATTTTCGTTTATAATACTTTATTCTGCGTCAAATATTAATATGAGGGTCGCTTTCTTGGTTTTATTGTAATTCGATGCAGTAGCGTTTTCTACTCCGTTCTTCAAACCTAGATTACTCGAACATTTTTCGTGGGACGTACCATGGAAACACTGCACACGGGTTTCAGCATACAGAGAAATTTCTTTCCTCCCTATTGGATAAACCAGCTTGAAAATCTAACTGGTCAAGCTGGTAACAAAGCTGGTCAAACTGGTCAATGTGGTAGTCAAACTGGTTTAACTACCAATCAAGCTGGTTTAAGCTGGGCAGGCTAAAATTTGAGTTGGTCAGTCTGGTTTAAATAAAAACCAGCATGGTCTAACTAAAACCTGGTTTTAGAATCAATCTGTTGTAGCTGGGCGCCAGTCTGGTCCTAACTGGTCAAACTGGCCAAACTGGTTTTCCATGGAGCCAATGTGGTCAAGCTGGGAGACGAGCTGGTGAAGCTGGTCGAACTCATAACCGTGGGGGTCAAGCTGGTCTTGCTGGGAGCGCGCACGCAAAGGTCGGCTAGAGATGGTCGAACTGGCATTGCTAGGAGCTCGCGCGCCAAGGTCGGTTTGGGCTGGGACGAGGCCATGCTTTGTTTTTTGTCCTCTCGTTTTTGGTACACGACCAAGCCCTTCAGGCGCGCTGCAAGCTGCCTTTGCGTGCGAGAAAAGAGAGAGAGTGGTAGGAACGGAGAATTTGAGACACGTTTGGCTATCTTGGGCAGATTTGCGAAGGGACGGCTGTGTGCGCGTTGTTTGGAGACTACTTGAATGACGGTGCAAGCGGAGCGGATCTTGAGGAGACAGCGAGCGGCAGTCCGTTCAGTGCGGGAAGAGGTCGGACGTCTCGTCTGAGGCTTCGTTTTATGTCTTCGAACATCTGTGTGCTCGTGTATGACGGTGGTGCCGAAGAGTATCGCCAATGCTATCAAAGTCATACGGATTTCCTCGCCTCTGCCGACTACTCAAGAGGCCGATTCGCCCCCATTACTGGAGGGACCCAGGTTCTCTTCTCTCATCCGTGTAGTATTTTCAATTGCTATCGCCTGTTTTTGGCGAGTGTCCAGCATTTTTCGTGTTGAGAGATAAGCAATCTGGTTTTAATAACACGGTTTGTTTTGCACCGCAAGAACCAGTGTATGTGCGTCGGTGAGTATTGTGTCAGCTCCGAGGATATGTAGCATCTGAGTTCATGTGAGCAGGCCGCAAGTACGAAAAAATTAAATTGGATGCCGAGTTGGCTTTTCTGAAGAGCTTGACTTGTTTATCCTGTGTATTAATTTAAACAGGTTAAATTGGCTGGGAAGTCCACCAGCATGACCAGTTTAACCACATCGACCAGCGTGCAAAACTGGGTATGGTGGGGCAATAACCCAGCTTGAAGCTGGGACCAGCTTAAGCTGTTCTTTTTTTTCAATAGCGCTGTTGCGCGTTTTCTTTTTTTTTTTTTTTGAAGAACGCTTGATAAATTACACATCCAGTACAGATGGACCATCATCTTTTGGCAATGCAGTGAAGTACACCCTAACAAATCAAATCAAATCATACTGTGTTATATGCTTACTAGTGTTGTAATAGTAATTGCCTAATACCTGTATCTAAAGTTAAATTGCCAAAACCTTCTGAGACAATAAAATATGAGCTCTTATAAAATAGATCTTTTAAAGGTTCGTATTCATGTTTTATTTTTATTTGAAGCACTTAGCATGCCACGTTTCTGATGTTTACTGAATTTTTTTTTACAATAAAAAATTGCCTTGGAGCTGAAGCAAAACGCGACCGCAAATGTCGCCTGCCTGGGCCCCAGCACCAGACTACACGTGCAACACAAGCAAAGCTACAACAGAGCAACACAAATACAACATAAAAATTGTAAATAATCTTGTTTCTACAAAGCATACAACGCAAAAACAAAATTTGAAAAAAAAAACACCAAAACATTAAAGCCATTAAGCCATAATAAAATCGTTTAGACAAGATTTCGAAAATATATCTTCAATTGTTTCGTGGAGGTCTGCGGAGAGGAAGTGTGTTACAATATATGAATTAAGTCAGGGTAAATGTTCAGGCGGTTTGGAATTTTCCAATTCATTAGTAGTGTACCATAGTTAGTTTTGGGTCTAGTTTTACATATGTCTATGTATGAAATTGCTGTGTGTATCAAAACTTGCATGTGTAGAAAAAATAATTCGTGGTCGGTTTTTATTTTATAGAAAATTAAACACCGTATACGATTTGATTCAAAGTAGGAAGAAACATGATCGAAACTCGATAAGTTTTGAATAAACCACACGCCGTTGTTATGCATCAGGTACACACTTCTAATATTACATTTAGATGTAACCCTCAGACAAGTAAAAAATATCGTAGTCGCGAATAAACAGGAGCAAAATAAAGCTGACGTTCTAGGCACATAGGAAGTAATTTTCGAACTTTATTCAGCATGCCTACAGAATATACGATACTATGTTTCAACCGACTTACATAAAACGTCAAACGAAGGTTTTTATGAAACTGCACTCCTCAAAAATTTGTGATCAGAAAGCCGTTTTAACGATTAGGATTGAAATGTCAAGAAGCGAATAAGATTAGTGGTACTATTTATGGTAATGCAACGAGGAATGAGTTTGTTTATACTTACAGTAGAATTTACAACCTTTTTTAAGATGAGCTTCACGTTGGAGCACCTAAGTTCCAAGAAATACAGGTTTACCTGGAATAAAAATTTAGATATTTTTTTATATATTTGGTGATGATTAGTTTTGGAGAATGATGGTGAATGGTCGTCGATCGATAATTAAAATGCTGCTTCACCTGAGCAATCGTGCGGGAAGCTACCTAAATGAGTTTATTTCTTGATAAATGTATAATCACGTACTGATAGGCGCAATGAACTGCCTTTGGACTGCCGTGCCTGTAATTTCGTCAATAATGCTTGAGTGTTCTGAGGAAGGGCGTAAACTCGAAACCATAAAAACGCTCAACTGCTACGAGAAAAACAAGAATTGACGCACGTGATATTGAAATAAAAATTTTAAGTCCTCGAATTGGTGCCCACAGCTAAACAATGTGAGGTGCCGTGTCCCTTCCTTCCTTCAGGTTTCAAATCGGAAAGTTTTTAAACCTTTGTGTGAGCGATCAGTTTTCAGTTCTCCGACTACCCTCCTGGCCCGGTTGAAGCCTTATCAATAGGAGTGGCCCCCTGGCGGCGGACCCCTCTCGTACCCAGGGAGTCCGACTTTTTGCACAAGCCTATGACAGGCTCCCAAGATCGGTCCCTTTCAATAAAACGACTACCCTCGCGACAGTCTACGCGGACGCCATTACGACTGGCCTCGGAATTTGTCTATCACTTGGCAATGTCGCCGTTGCGTCACCCCAGCCATCGACCATCTACCGCAGAGAGTTCTGGGCGGTTCTCCTGGCCATCCTCCTCGCGCCACCTCGCACCCTCTTCTACACCGACAACACAGCAGTTGTCCATGCCATGACGCGCGGTCATGATATTTCATGGGACCGATTGTTATAAACTTGTGCAAAAAGTCGGAGAGAGGCGAGAGTTGGGATTTGCCCTGTGAGGGCCACCGTATGCAGCGGTCGTAGCATGTGGTAGTGTTCGGTGTAGAGAAAAAAAAATGAAAAGTCCAAAGCACTGCAAGGCGTTCATACGTCTTCATAGTTTGCGAGAACTCCAGCACAGTCAAGGTGGCGACGAGGTCGCGACGATGTCCCGGGGTATGGGTTATGGTGTAAGCCGTGGAGTCTAAAAGAAAGCCAAGAAAGGGAATCATCTGCGCAGGCTGGAGTGCAGAGTCGGACAATCTGAGTCGAAGACCTAAAGAAAAAAGCTCGTCGCAGAATTATCGGTACTGTTGCTCAAGATAAGTGGGGTCCGGGTGAGAAAATGAAAAGTTCTTGAAGTGTGACCTGCACCAAAGCCCCCTTGCTTAATACTAACGAAAGAGCGCTGTAGCGAGGGACTGCATGAAGAAAGGGGCCGGCTTGATCCCAAACGGCAGGACGGTGTAGCGGTAGTATATACCGTCCAGCCGGTAGAAGGTCAGGTGACGGGCAGCTCTCGTCGAACCAAAGTGGTAGAAGCAGTCTCGGGCAGTAACTAGTTACTAGTAACGCGTTACCGGTAACTAGTTACTTTTTCCGGTAACTCTTACCTGTAACGCGTTACTCTTTAGTACTGGTAACTTGTAACTGTAGCACTATTACTTTTTTATTGGGTAACTGTAACTGTTTAGGCCGTTACAGTTACTTTTTTTTACTATATAAATTAGAACCCACTGCTGCAGACATGGAGAAACTGCCATCTTGAAGTATTTTTCTCCAAACTCCTCGATGACAAAAAAATAAGAAGAAGAAGAAGCGTAGCCACGCATTAAACAAACAAACAATTGCCTGGTTTAGCCCACGACCGAGAATGGACGACGGACGAGTCGGCACGAAACCGGGAGATAAAGGAAGCGGCCCCCGCGGTGGTAGGGGCGGCAAACAATGTCTGTTTCACCGACTTTGGCTCACTCTTCTAACATGGGGACCATCTGCGGGTGTCGGTGATCGTGCGATGTCTCCGAGTATTTCGTCTGGGCTGTGTCTGGGATATGCCCGTTCTGTCGTTTTTACAACCGGCCGTTCGCTGTTTCCTCATCCCTATTAGTTTTCAAGGAAGCCGTCCCCATAATGTGCAGAAAGCCGGCGCTTGTTTAACTTATTCATTCTCTTCAGAGCCGCTCGAGTGAACACGACTTCCACAGTTGGCGTTTCGGACGCGGTGGTCGTCGTATACTCATGAAGCACCAGAAGCTTATTGTCTCCTTTTCCCCTTTATTCTTTCTAAGCTGTTTCACCCGCTAT
Organism: Ixodes persulcatus; assembly: GCA_013358835.2. Lineage (NCBI taxonomy): Eukaryota > Metazoa > Arthropoda > Arachnida > Ixodida > Ixodidae > Ixodes > Ixodes persulcatus. Next base: position 56,717 of record JABSTQ010003154.1, read on the forward strand.
GTTTAGACATGCTTCCGAGTATATCCCATAAGGTAATTATGTGACCATCTCTGTCCTCATTTGTTTCGGAGTGAAAAATGAACCAAAACGTTCAATGATGTGGGCCCATGACAATTTTGAAAAGCGGTTGATTGTAAGTTATAACAATTATTGCAAATAAACTATGCACATCAAAATGATGAAACGGCGAATGACGCAAAAAAGAAACCCACATCGGGTTTAAATTTTTCTAATTTCTCAGTTTACCCTTCTTCTCACTATACTGTAACAAATAAAATAATATTGTTTTGGTTCCTGATTCCTTGTGCTAAATTTTTGTACTGTAACGAGAAAGTAACGGCGTTACTGTTTTTGCAGTAACTGTAACTGTAACACGTTACTTTTTAAAACTGGTAACTGTAACTGTAACAGTTACTTTTTCCCCCTAGGAAACTGTAACTGTAACACTGTTACTTTTTACTTGTAACGTGCCCATGACTAGGTAGAAGGCGTCCTGCAGGTCCTCCTTTGTTAAAAAAGTAGCCTTAGGCAAAGGGCGGACCGGCAGGGTGACCGGTAACGAAGGCAAACGAAAACGTGGGCTCTGAAGACCAGAGGTGAGGTGGCTGAAATCCAGAACGAACCTTTATATCATTTAATTTTCGATGCCGGACCAGCGGGCTCTTAAGCCCGCCTCGCCCATGAAGGTCAAGAAGTGGCTTTCCTGACTATCCCCCATTGCCAGATGTCTTCAATCTGCCAAGGGCCTGTGTCCCTATCCTCCAACCGTTGGACACCCATGACAGGCACCCCCGGCCCTGGACCTTCTTCTTGGCCAGGCGCGGCTCGTGTCTGCGGTCATCGACGGTGTCCCTACTCTTGGACTCATCCAAGACGTCCTTCCCCGTATTCTAGGCTGGATAACGACGAGTTCTTTCTTTAACGTGCATTGAAGCACAAGCTCCCAAAAAAGAACGTCTAAAAAAAGCATAAAGACATGCTCAATGATCTCAGGATTATCACGTATAATACAACCTACCGTCTATGGAAGATATACTTTTTGATTCAGCCATACCTTAACTACTATCGTATTTGTGTCTAGCTTAAATATATTTTTACACTTGCAGGAATAAACATTTCCCTTCGTCTAACACCTTAGCCAACTTGAGTGAGAATGGCTCTGTGCAGGGGAGTTGAAAAAATGTGACTTAATCGCGATAAATCCTTTTGGTATTATTTCCAGAGAAACAATAAAAAACGGACTGTTAAATATGTAGTAAATCAAGTACCTT
>JABSTQ010003155.1:0-14748 GCA_013358835.2 Ixodes persulcatus
TTCATGACGCTCAGCAATTTTCTTATTTGAACCATATGTCTATTCTTACAACTAGAAAAAGCTAGTTAACATATTTTAGTTAATGATTCGACGCCGTAATGATTAGCCTCATATATTGTGTTTCCATGGGCGTATAACTCACCTTCACAACCCACATTAGCGTAGCTTTCACGACTTTTTTTTAACAGACCTGTTTTGCTTAAAGACCGACCAACGGAACCGTTTTCCGCAAGGTAGGAAAATGCCCCTCGGGCCCTTCTCTTTTCACCCTCTCCTAAAAGTCACGTGATGGCAGCGATTTCTTTCCTGTCGGCTTTTCCTGTAGGGATAATCCTCAAAAATCCCAAAATGAGCGGCTAGCTGCGAGCGCGACAACGACCTTCAGACTTCCAGGTGCCTTCCCCTCGGTGACGCGGGCTCGCTCAATCCGCGAAACTGAGGGAGTCAGCGCGACCGAACGCTTTTCTCCATGAGCTCGGTCGGAGGAAATCGAGAGGCCGAGATATGCTGGTGTCGTTTCAGCAGCCGCCCTCTGGCATTGCGCGGCTGCTAGCTGGAACCATTCCCGTGTCTTCACAAGGGTTGGCTTGAGCAATAAAGGGTTCAGATCATCGATAATCAATTTCTTTCCGAAACATATAAATCAGGTTGCTTTCCCTAACCCCTTCATTACTGTTCGAAACATATATCTCCTCTCGTATGTTGTTCATCCTATTGTGCAGCATTTTGCGTATTTATTTTTCCTTACTTCTGCTTGATGACTGTTTTATAAGTTGATAAAGGCCTTTAAATATTGACGCCGGCTTGCGCGATCAACGCTGTACTGGATTTATCCAATATTGGACAAGATTGGCGTTAGGATGGTAGAGGAAGCAAACCACAATTCTGGCTTCTAATGAAGACGGCGCAGTCGTAAGATAGGTCTTTACTTCTCCCGCCTCCACAACGCCCCATCGTTTGCACTATCACAACTTCTCAGTAACCTAGCTGTATACCACATTTTACTCATAGTTACCATAAATGTGGCCCTACAGGTTTTCCCGTTATGAGCGAGACGACTTTTTAATGACCGGCGACTCTCCTGAGTGAGAGTAAATATTATCACCTTCCCACAACAACCACTCTTTTCTCTACCCCCCCCCCCCCTTTCCCGAGTTGGGGAGATATCAGGCCACTCCAGGAAGCAGCCTGCACACAGGGCTTTTTGGCTACTCATTCTCAACACATTCGAACATGGAAGTAAACACATCGCATGAACGACGCCCAGTTTATTCGCAACCTAAATAATGTGGCACTACTGTTGGGACCCAATCATTTTCATCATCAATCACTATGTGTTATGATTTCATTGTGAAAGTGCGTTCGTCGTGATGCCACAGAAGTGATGAATTCAAAGGGAGAAATAGGCCCTCGTATTTATTTTGCGGAAATACTCGCTCCTGTGACGCTCTAGTGCGTAAGGTCAAAGCGCCCGAGGCAGTGCGTAATACTTTACAACTGTCGCTGACGATGAAATATTTGTGGGAAGTGCATAAAATTTCTTACACCATAATGTAGCACCCTAAACAAAAGCATACCTAAACACAACAAAATACCGCAATCGAAAAAAAAAATATATATATATATATCCACCTTTCTCTCTCTCTCTTTTTTTTTTTTTTTTCCCGCGCCACTACGAAGATTAGCGGCCGAGCAACGAATTTCCGCCAAAAGCCTCGCTTCTTGGAGAAAGGAGTTTGTAGAAATAATAGGCGACCATTGAATCTAGCCTTCTGCACAAATCATGCCCGGGATATTTCCATTTTCCTCCCACGCGATTAGAAGGCGAGACGCTGGGGGTAAATCATGTGCACTAACATTCTGCGTCTAAGAGAGAGTACCAGATTTATAGTGCATGTTAATTTAGATGTAAATAGTTTAATCACTGCGCACAAAATTTGCGGTCTGGAGAATGGCATGGAAGCATGAAAGAAAGCAGCTTGCTGGAAATAGAAGTCTCCATTGCATTGCTCTGATGTGAAAAATTATTACGTATTTTTGTCTTATTTCTCTGCGAAAATAAAAACAGCGTTTAGAAACCGAATACTGTGCGTTTTGAGGCGCCGAAAGGACATAAAAAACCGGGACAACCTGAACAATACGAGGCGCCTTGCTTCACTCAGCTTGTCCTGGTTTCTTGTTTTTCCGGAGCCTTTCAAAAGTGGATGAAAAATTATGAACCGATTGACCCAACTTGCCACATTAGAGCAGTTCATTTTCATTACGACAGGCTCTCTTCAAGCGTACTGCATAGTTCAGCTTGTACTGGTTCGTTTTTATATTCGGTTCCTTTCAAAAAGTGAGCTATAAGCTACTGGACCAACCTACACATTCATAATTTTCGGAAGCGGAGACGTGGAGACGCGACAAAGGGAAAGATTCGCCCGCGTTATTTGAGGCCTATAGAAAAGCGGACCGGAAAGAAGGGGCCGAAATCTTCTTCAAGAAACACACAATCTTCTCTACAATTCTGTCTAACAATTTGATATGAATTAAGGTATACTTGGACGCCGGCATTATTCGTTCAGGAATCAAGCGAAACTTGGCATCGGATCAATATACGTCTACGTCCACTCCCATTCAAAGATTATCATGTTTTCGACTCCGTACACGGGGTGGTTTTCAGCGGTGGGTTTTCAATCTGACTGCCCGCCAGAGCGCGAGCCAGAACGCACTGCGGCCGCAGGCCGTTGCGCTCTTCCCCTTCTTCTTCGTATCAATAAACAATCAAATACCCGGGCGGAGCCGTCAGTCGTGCTGGTGTCGGGAACCAGTATGTCTAACTTTTGAAATGCAGGCGTGACGCAAAACACAGAGGCGTCTCGTTCGCCCACTTACGTTCTTCCACGCATTTCTGAACGAATAATGCCGACGTCCAAGTATACCTTTACATCAAACTGTTAGACAGAATTATAGAGAAGATTGCGTGTTTCTTGTAAAATATTTCGGCCCTCTTGTATCCGGTCCGCTTTTCTATAGGACTGAAATAACGCGGGCGAATCTTTCCTTTTGTCGCATTTTCACTTCTCCGCTTCCGCAAATTAAGAATGTGGTAATAGTTGGTGTGGTGGCTCACTTTTTGAAAGGAACCGACAATAAAAACGAACCAGTACAAGCTTAACTATGCAAGACGCTTGAAGAGAGCCTTTCATAATGAAAATGAACTGCTCTAACGTGGTAAGTCGGGTCAGTCGGTTCATAATTTTTCATCCCCTTTTGAAAGGCTCCATGCAGAAAAACAAGAAACCAGGACAAGCTGAGTGACACAAGGCGCCTCGTATCGTTCAGGTTGTCCCGGTTTTTTAAGTCCTTTCCGCGCTCCTCAAAACGCAGTGTTCGGTTTATAAACGCTGTTTTTATTTTGGTGAACAGAAATAAGACAAAAATACGTAATACTATTTCACACCAGTGCAATGCAATATAGACTTCAATTTCAAGCAAGCTGCTTTCCGCCATGCTTCCATGTCATCCTCCGAGCCGCGAATGTTTGTGAACAGTGATTAAACTGTTTAAATGTCAATTGACATGCACTATAAATCTGGCACTCTCTCTTAAAAGCAGCATGTTAGTGCACATAAATTCCCTTAGCGTCTCGCCTTCTCATCGCGTGGAAGGAAAAAGAAAATATCCCGGGTATGATTTGTGCAGAAGGTTAGATTCAATGGTCGCCTATTATTTCTACAAACTCCCTAACTTATTCACTATTATATACCCTGGAGTCCTTTCTCCAAGAAGCGAGGTTTTTGATGGAAATTCGTTGCTCGGCCGCTATTCTTTGTAGTGGCGCGGAAAAAAAAAAAAAAAAAAAAAAAAAGATAGAGGGAGGAGGGGAAGGGGGCAACAATTTTCGCAGAGTGATTTTTTTTTTTTTTTTTTTGCGATTGCGACAATTTCTTGTGTTTAGGTATGTTTTCGTTTAGGGTGCTACAATATGGTGTAAACAATTGTATGCACTTCCCGCAAATATTTCATCGTCAACGACAGTTGTAAAGTATTACGAACTGCCTCGGGTGTTTTGACCTTACGCACCAAAGCGTCACAGGAGCGAGTATTTCCGCAAAATAAATACGAGGACCTATTTCTCCCTTTGAATGAATCACTTCTGTGGCATCACGACGAACATACTTTCACCATGAAATCATAACAAATAATGATTGATGATGTAATTGATTGGGTCCCAACAGAAGAGTCACCTTATTTAGGTTGCAAATGAACTGGGCGTCGTTCATGCGCTGTGTTTACTTCCACGTTCGAATGTGTTCAGAATGAGTAGCCAAAAAGCCGTGTGTGCAAGGTGCTTCCTGAAGTGGCCTGATGTCTCCCTAACTTGGGAAAGTGGGGGGAGGGGGGGGGGGGGAGGGGAGAGAAAAGAGTGGTTGTTGTGGGAAGGTGATAATATTTATTCTCACCCAGGAGATTCGCCGGTCATTAAAAAGTCGTCTCGCTCATAACGGGAAAGCCTGTGGGGCCACATTTATAGTAACTATGAGTAAAATGTGGTATACAGCTAGGTTACTGAGAAGTTGTGATAGTGCAAACGATGGGGCGTTGTGGAGGCGGGAGAAGCAAAAACCTATCTTACCACTGCGCCGTCTTCATTAGAATCCAGAATTTCGGTTTGCTTCCTCCACCCTCCTAACGCCAATCTCGTCAAATATTGGATAAATCCAGTACAGCGTTGATCGCGCAAGCTCGCGCCAATATTTAAAGGCCTTTATCAACTTATAAAACAGTCATCAAGCAGAGGTAAGGAAGAATAAATACGCAAAATGCTACAAAATAGGATGAACAACATACGAGAGGAGATATATGTTTCGAACAGTAATGAAGGGATTAGGGAAAGCAACCTGATTTTTATGTTTCGGAAAGAAATTGATTATCGATGATCTGAACCCTTTATTGCAGAAGCCAATCCTTGTGAAGACACCGGGATGGTTCCAGCAGCCGCGCAATGCCAGAGGGCGGCTGCTGGAACGACACAAGCATATCTCGGCCTCTCGATTTCCTCCGACCGAGCGGCCTCGGGCCTGCAATGCAGCTCATAGAGAAAAAAAAAAGAAAAAAAAAGTGTCTTTGGTTGCGCTGGTTTCGCGGATTGAGCGAGCCCGCGTAAACGAGGAGGAGGCACCTGGAAGTCTCAAGGTCGGTGTCGCGCTCGCAGCTAGCCGCTCATTTTTCGCTTTTAAGGATTATCCCTACAGGAAAAGCCGACACGAAAGAAGCCCCTGGCATCACGTGACTTTTGGGAGAGGGTGAGAAGAGAAGTGCCCGAGGGGCGTTTTCCTACCTTGCGGAAAATGGTTCCGTTGGTCGGTCTTTAAGAAGAAATACCCCGTAGAACGAACAATATGAAATGCTACTTGAACGGCTTATTTTATCCGTCGAAATTTTAGATCCGCCTCAAGCAACGTTAAAAAAACACTAATTTTCATTAGTAAGAACGATCCTAGATTACACGTGCGTCGTGTGAGACCCAGATAACGACTTTCTTAAAAACAAACTTGAGAAAATTCCTAATCACGCAGCGCGCCTTGTACTTAACAACGATGATCCTTATGCTAGCGCTACAGAAATGAAGGCCGTGCTGGTATGGCAAACGCTCAAATGTAAAGAAAAGCAAAAAAAGAAAACAAAGATTAAATTGTTTTCACTGTGTATTTTCATAACAAAAGAGGGATTCATAAAGTTCCCTATCGTTTGGAGCCACCCTACCTCTCTTCTCCGTTGCGTTCATTTTATAAAGGTCGCTGTACCCAGTAATAGCGCTGACAGACTTGCCAATTCATTCGTTGTTAAAACACCCGCAATTGCGTGGAGCGACCTTTCGGACGAGGTTGTGCCAGTGGACGATAACGACTTTTTTTTTTTTTCTCATTTATCATAGGGAATTATAAAACACGCTTACGCTTCGCATTTAAGAGAGGAACGCGATAGCATTTGAGGCTCCGTTCGCATCGCCTCCTCATTTTCCGTGAAAGTGTGCCTTGCGTGGCCTAATCAGTAACGTCTCTCTTCAATTCTTTTCTTAAAGGAAAATGAATTATTTTATAAAGTGAAATGATTTGAGACATGCCGTGACCTTTAATTCGCATTACGTGACATGTTTCAATTGCTTTAATTCCAGGCGTGACGTCACGTTTCACGTGAGCGTCGCGGGCTTTTTGAAATTCCTGCACGAGGGCGTGTGGCTGTGACTCCGTGAACCTCTCGATCAGTCAGTAGTTTTTCGGTAACGCCACCGACGCCGGCTTTTCTGTGACACGAGCTTTTTAACTCCATTGCGTTAAAGCCCCGCAGTAACGACCACAGGGCGATGAAGGTACTTTGCGAATAAATAAATAAAACATAAATATCATAGACTTTTGAAAAATAACGTCATGATGCTCCCATTTTCCGCTACTTAAGCTCCCAGTAACTGTATAGGCACTGACAACTCATCAAAAAGAGGCAATATGTTTCGATTCTCAGGCATCTCATGACAACCCCACAACCAATAAGATTACGATGAAGAACGAATAAAAAAGCGGAAACATAAACAGTCATGCACTGTTTCGTTTTTTATTAAGCTGCCAGGGACAATGCGGGTGTACAGTACGCTTGGATACATGGTTTTGCGCAAAAAAGACGGACACAAGATAGAGAAACAAACACGAGCGCAAATTTCAACTGTATTGAGGGAACCTTTAGAAAACATACAGATATATTGTCAACTTCAATGCGTCCACGCATGCGTCATGTCACTATCACACGCACGTCACAAAAATTTATCAAGGAAGCATTTCTCAGCATTATACAAACTTATCGAGGTATCGCTCACACATAGGTCGCCTTTCTTTTTGATAAAGAAGGCTTTTAACAGCTCACGTGCTATTTGTCCCTTACTTCCGCCCAAAATTACAGTGTCAGAAAAACGTGGCTCACACTCACAGTTTCTGCAGTGTGCAGGCAAATGTGCCCCGTCATTAGTCTTTAAATTTTGAGCATGCTCCCTGAGACGGTCGTTGGCACACCTGCCCGTTTGCCCCACGTATGTCTTCCCACACGTGAGCGGGAGTTCATAGACGACCTCTGTTTTGCAGCCCGCTCTTCTGAGCGGGATTTCAGTTATGAAATCCCGCTCACGTGTGGGAAGACGTACGTGGGGCAAACGGGAAGGTGTGCCAACGACCGTCTCAGGGAGCATGCTCAAAATTTAAAGACTAATGACGGGGCACATTTGCCTACACACTGCTGAAACTGTAAGTGTGAGCCACGTTTTTCTGACACTGTAATTTTGGGCGGAAGTAAGAGACAAATAGCACGTGAGCTGTTAAAAGCCTTCTTTATCAAAAAGAAAGGCGACCTATGTGTGAGCGATACCTCGATAAGTTTGTATAATGCTGAGAAATGCTTCCATGATAAATTTCTGTGACGAGCGTGTGATAGTGACACGACGCATGCGTGGACACATTGAAGTTGACGATATATATGTATGTTTTCTAAAGATTTCCTCAATACAGTTGTAAGTTGCGCTCGTGTTTGTTTCTCTCTCTTGTGTCCATCTTTTTTGCGTAAAACCATGTATCTAAACGTTCACCAACTCGCCCAACAGCGTGTTTACAGTACAGTGCGCTGCCTGGAACACGTCTCCGAAGGTGTGTTTAACGTGCATGCGGAGCGCAAGTTTGTCTGCTTCTTTTGCAGGGGTTGTGGTGACGTCAGAAAGACGCTGAGAGTTGATTGGCTCTGGTTGGAAGGATGGTGGGTAGACCTCAAAGCAAGCTGTCTTAAGGTCTATCCACTATCCTTCCAATCGGAGCCATTCAGAGTTCGGAGTCTTTCTAACGTCACCACAAGCCCTGCAAAAGAAGCAGACGAACTTGCGCTCGGCTCTCCGCCCGTGCATCGAAAGTGGTCTCTGAAGCTGCCACAAACGACGTCCAAAAAACCGGAGTTTCGTGCTGTCGGATGTCGCGATCCTGGTGGTTGGTCATAAAAGCTCCGGCAACAAAATAATTGTGCAGTCCTGCGTTAATCCACAATAAAGTCGTGAAGTCACACCGATAGCTGCGACGAGTCACCGCGAAGTCCTCGTTGGGCATCGGCGTCGCGCTCACGCACCGTGGTGAGCGTGAAAAAAAAAAAATCTTTCGGAACAAAATAGAAACTTGACCATTTTGTTCCGAACGCTCTTGTTTCCTTTTTGTACCGGAGCGATTGAAAGCTGCGTCTCCCGGTACGAAATCTTGGCACTGACAGTGCTACAACGGCACTTTGTTATAGACGGGATTCTTAACGCCGTGGCGTAGCTCGGTGTTAACGCTTCCACTTCGCACGCAGCGGGCGATCTTTTTAAAGGATTTGTCAATATCGTCGACGCACGCCCTGCATCAAAAACCAAAAAAAACAAGGACAACTACTACAACCGAGGCAACGACTACAACGTCAACCAGGGAAGTTATTTCGAGTAGTGCGAAGAGACCATAACAGCTATCGCCGTAAAACACGAGCGAACGCGAGTGTTGCTGTCACCGCGGCGTTGCACCTTCTGATTGCCGAAGCTGTCAAGCTGGAAGGCAACCTGTGGCAGGATAGCCTTCTGCCACATCCATTACCGCTGCTGACATACCGCGAAGATTGGGGCCAGGCGACAGCAGGACACTTATGACGCCATCAGGCACATATCGAGGCAACGCTTCAGTCGGAGACGCGTTGCAGGTACAGAAGGGCTTCTGGCGGGTGCCGTTTTCAGCGTTCGTGTGTATGGCGCGTGCTTTGCTCCCTTTCTGAAGCCACGAACTAGTGATGCAAAACTGTCGATAGTACTATCAATATTATCGAGAGTTGAAGCCAAATTTAACAATCGATAGTGAAAAAACTATCGATTCTACTATCGATGGTACAGCGAGTTTCCGAGAAACGAGAACCGTGTTTTGTGGCCCGGGTTAAAAACTACGCATCGCTGAAAGCGACAACTCCGTGAAAATGTGACTCTGGTTGTTGGGATAGAACGTGAAAGTTTGAGAAGATGACGTTACCTTGATCAAAAGATAATTGAAAAAAAAAATGAAATTCCTCTATGAGCTGATGTTCTCTTAAGCATAATATTATTGAAACAAAAAATAACACAGTGGGAGCACGTAGCATCAATTTCGGTGAAAAAACAAAAATTTCTCAGCAAGAAAGAGGATATTGTTTTCTTTCTTCTGACACGTGTTTTTCGCTTAAATATATACTACAGGCGCCCACAGTCTTCTCATTTCTTTCTTTTTTGACAATAATAGGCGTAGCTGGACATCGGCTCATAAAGAAATTTCGTTTTTCAAAATTATCTTTTGATCCAGGTAACGTCAGGCTGTCAAACGTTCGCGTTCTATCCCAACCGCTAGCGTAATATTCTCACGGAGTTGGAGCTTTCTGCGATTCTTAGTTTATTCGCCCGACCCGAAAAATACGGTTCTCGTTTCTCGGGAACTTCCTGTATATTATCGATACTTCTATCGATAGTATACCATCGAAACTACTGTCGATAGTATGATATTGATAGTCAACTATCTTAAATCTATCGATATACGACTATCGTGAAACTCGATAACACACTATCAATAGACGACTATCGTTAAAATGTTTACAGTCGAATAACAAGAAACTTTCGATATCCAACTATAGTAACGCTATCGTTGGGGTTTTATGGAGTGACGGACGAAGGACGTACAGGAAATGTCGTTTAGCTCGGAGAAAAACGAAACTGCAATTAAGGACTTCCGCATAATTGAGGGGCTACGTGCTATAATGGTACAAGTAGACTTGTACTTTTCATAATATTCACGGCCCCAGATGTTACACTTATACATGTTCGGTGGCAGGGAACACTGTTGACTTATATACTCGAAGTTCAAACGCTATATTGACATTGACATGCACAGATAAAATTATTGAGGGCATTTTTGGCGAGCTCTGCATTTGCACTTGTACCACTATCGCACGTAGCCCCTCAATTATCGAGGAACAATATAAAACCAAGTACAAAACAATCACAAAACGCTAGAACTCCTCCTTAGAAACTAATGCCAATAAACTAGTAAAATGTATATTGTATACAATTGAAAATTATGAATAAAATATATCCATTTGATAGGTTGTCGCAGTCTGTTTGTTGTTTTAGATTGCTTTTATTGAGCTCATGCAATCAGAAAAAAAAAAGAATATATCTGTCACCTCTGATTAGTAAACCCTATGTGTGTTGCAACGTGCATAAATCTGGAACCCTGCTTGAATATAATGTTGGCCACGGTGATCGAATGCGAAAGTATGAGAACACGACTTAACCCGCATAAGAAAAGCGTGGCGTGTAGCGTTTTTCCAAAACAAACAGGTTGCGAGAAAGAAAGGAAACAATGTTGTCTTTCTGATTCACAAGCCTTTTTCACTGACATATTGCCTCATCGCCAACAATATCGTTACTGGAACACGAAAAATGTTCTCTTTATCATTCGATTTTGATCTAGTTAACGTAACATTCCAAACCCTATTGTATTTGAATAATGGAAAAAAATGCAGCATTAGTAACTATGTTTTCTTGGTATAAGTGTTTGCTCTGGTAATGTTCAATTTGGAGTCTGCACAACAAACTATATGTTATATATATTAAATATATTTATTAGATCATGTGACAGCTTCTGTATTTTGAAGATTATTTTAAATCAACAGGTAAATATTTTCTCAATCACCGTTATGAAACACTGCCAAAATTAGACTGAACAAAACGTGGCAACGTACCATTGCACACAAGCCCACGTGCTTTCGTCAACAGCGAATTTTCGAATTTCGGAAATTCGCTTTAAATGGCCATCAGGAGAAAAAGAAAACGCATGATCTCCAGCAGAGTGTTCACTGTCACTTCTCAATGGTCACGATTATTAAAAGGAATATGTGTCAGAAGAATAATCAATGAAACACGAGCGTGAAACAAAAGCGTGAAAATCGTGATGCTAAATGTCTTCAGCGAGTGTTTTTCCTCACTCCATGAAGACAAAAAAATAATTAATATAGCGAATAGTTTTACGAAAGCAGGCACACTAAAGTGTGAAGCCTTATATCTGAATCTAATAAATATGCCAAACATATGCGAAAGAAAACTACCAATTCGAAATTTCTGTTTTAACTCTAAATTAAGTCTACGATAATGCAACTCTATGTTATGTTTCCTTTCAATTTCAGGGTATTTGTTTTTTTTACGAAACCACGCGTTGTTTGTTTGTACAAATCCGTCGTCATTTAATTTTTAGGTAGTGCCTTAACCTTCCTAGCACTCGATAGTTTTCCGAAAGCTGACTCGATAGTATCGACAGTCGAGGAAAAGCCAACTATCGATAATACTATTGCTAGTCAACTATCGATTGTACTATGATAGTCCACTATCGATTGTTTTCGGCACTCTCGATAGTACTATGATAGTCCACTATCGATTGTTTTCGGCAATATTGATAGTTTTGAAAAAAAAAAAAAAAACATAGTATGGATAGTCAACATTTCGATAGTTCTGCATCACTACCACTAACACGTGCGTGACGGGTCTGTTGTGATCGCACGCTGGGCTGTGGATTTGTAGACATTGAAATAAAATGGGTCGTCTCGTGTCGGTGTTAATTTTGGGAAGTAACCGCAGATTCCCCTGCTTCAGTTGAGAAATGGCCTTTTAATCTTCAGATAGCACTGACGTCGTTCTTTTGTCTGAACTACTTTATAGTCGGTGTCAAGCTAATAATGCAGTGGACGTTCCGTCTCCAGCGCGAGTTTTCTGCACTTGATGACATTCCCACGCACGCGCGTTCAAAGCCTAGCGGAAGGCACCTTGCGCGTGCTGGGGGTGGAGCTTCTACTTTATTCTTAGCCTGTCACCGACTAGAATCACTGGATATATGAAAACAGCATGGCGTCTCTTTCATGCGCCCCCCCCCCCCCTCCAGCACGCGCTCGTCGCCTTTCCCTGTGGTTTGAATGCGCGTGCACGCTCGAGGCTCAAGAGATGCCAAGCGTTATTGAAGGCAGGAAGCTGGCGCTGGAGGTCGGACAACCAAAGTTCCTCTCTACCGTTTTCAGCCTGTCAGTGATCATTCTATGCCTTTTTTTAAGGATGCCACTATTTTAAAAATTCAGGCGATGATGGCACCTTCTGTTGCCTTAACACATAAAATACTGGATGGTTGTGGCGGCACTGCTATTTGAGAAGGCAGCGGTGTGGGTATCGGGAGCTTGGCTAGACTTGGCTATGATGGGCTGCAGTAACTTGGCCGGAACTTGGTTGGTCGAACCGAGCTGGTTTATTACAGGCCATCACCTTGCCTCATCGAAAGAACAAGGACAAAGACGGATGAGTCTTTTGATTGAGTTTCCACAACGATGTTGTTTGCGGATTTCATGTCGCAACAGCAACGGAGGCCATACTGCATCAGACTAAATTAACTGATGAAGCTCCCATGGTCGCGTCATTACAAAAAGACGATCCTAAAAATAGCTGAGACTAAATCTGGTGTATAAGGCCAGTACTAGTGATGAATGATAAAACTCGATCAAGAGGAACGAGAGGATGCTTTTCCAGCAAAAGAGCGGGATGAAATGGAATACAAAATTTTAAAAACTCTGGAAAATGAGCACGTCGCTCAGTGTCAAATTCCGGACAGAGCCACAAAATATGGAGAATAGTAAGATGGTCTCCACAGTGCTCACAAACTGGTGGATCCTCCCGATAAAGGAGATATCTGTGTGTAAGGAAAGAGTGCCCAATTCGAAGCCGGCAAAATACAACTTCGTGAAAGCGGTTCTTAAGTGAGGAGCTCTCCCAAGACCCAAGAACTGGTTTGCTTACATGGAGCTTGTTATTAGACTACATGGCCCACTATGTCTGCCATAAACAAAAAAGTTACGACTTAATTAATGATTTGATATCCTGATAGGGCAAGCTAACTTGATATTCAGAGCAGTTACCTGATGCAGCGAGCCTGTCTGTCTCCTCATTACCCTTTATTCCCACATGACTTGAAACCCAGCAAAATTTTATATTGCAACCTTTACGTAAAGCATCCTTAAGTTTACTTCGCACCTCACCTGTTCCACAAGCATATTCTTGGTGGCTTTTAGAGAGCATATTGCAGTAATGGCGCTCTGAGAGTCCACAAATATTCCGGCCCGTCTAGTTTTAGTCTTCACAATATAATCCAACGCAAAAGACACAGCATAGGTTTCAGCAGTAAATACACTCGCAAATTCCTCTAGAGGTTTGACTTTAACAAAACTACCTGAATGCACGGCACAACCGACAAACGATGAAGTCTTGGCACCGTCCGTGTAAAAGTGAGCATAATCTTTATATTTCTCTTCCAGGACAAGGAATTCCTGCTGAATCGCAAGAGCTGATATGCTATTCTTATTAAACTTAGTGAAAGTCCAGTCGCAAAAAAAACACGCACCACATTCCAGGGTGCAACGCAGACAGTGTTCTGAATAAGGTTAAGTTCGTCCAGACGAAGTTGAAGTGAGGAACGAAACTGCTCCATACGAAAAACTTAAGGGTCTGACAATGAGACCTCTGTACGGAATGAGACTTTGTACGGAATGATACGTTGGGTGATCAGGGTTTGCTAGGATCCTAGACGGGTAGGTAAAGGCCCGTTCACACTCTTGCGACCGAGTACGACTGAGAGAGACGAGATCTCTTAAAACTTCTTAAATATTTTTAGAACGAGGGAACACACTGGCATTGTGGCGCCATCTATGCGGTGACCCTGGAACTGCATTTCACAAGAGCGAAGGTTTTGCGGGATTTCCGAGGTCAAATGTGCGTAATACCCATAGAAAGACTCGTTTATAACATTGCCAAAAGTTTTTCGAGCCAAAAAAGAAAGGATAATGCGCGAGAGAAATACAAATATATGCCGGACCGCCGAGTTTACACTGCTACCCAATAGATGGCGCCAGTGTGTTCTCTGGTTTAAGAAGTTTTAAGGAACCCAGGTTTAAGAGGTCGCAAGAGTGTGAACGGGCCTTTAGGCTGAGGTATTGACGCCTTTTACACAGCGACATCTCATTTGATTCTGCATACAAACTAAGTACAGGCGATGTCCGAAAAGCACCCGTTTTCAAACGCAAGCCAATACGATGTACAGGATCCAACATCTTGAGAGCAGATGGGCGAGCTGATCCGTAAACCCCGGCGCCATAATCAAGACGAGATCGCACAAGCGCGTTGTACAAATGCAAAAGACATTTGCGATCCGACCCCCATGATTTATGAGCTAAAACTTTCAGAAGGTATGAGGAACGAAGGCAAATTTCCTTGAGAAATTTCAGGTGGGGAATGAAGGTAAGTTTTTTGTCAAATATAATACCAAGAAATCTGTGCTCCTTCCTAACAGGAATTAGAGTCCCGTTTAGTTCCAAAGCTGCGTCTAAGGAGAGCCCGCGACGTAGGGAAAACGCACACAGATTGTCTATGCAACAGAGAACTTGAAACCATTTTCGTCTGCCCACTTACAAATTTGTTTATAGCCAGTTGTAACTGCCGCTCACAACTACAAAGATTGCAAGAAGATGAGGAGATCTGTATAACTTCAGCATAAATAGAGTAGGAAATAGACCGAGGTAACATTCGTGCAAGAGAATTCATTTTCAGTACAAACAAAGTAACGCTCACAAATGCCTCCCTGTGGGACTCCATTTTCTTGAACAAAA
>JABSTQ010003156.1:0-23676 GCA_013358835.2 Ixodes persulcatus
TTTTTTTTTTTTTTTTTGAACGTAGTTGAGTTTGTATACCTAATTGAAGCAACATCGACTTCCGAATAGAATGCTCCTAGAGACAAGGAAGAAAAAAAGGTCCTTAATTTTTTCTCCCGATCCGGAAAAACAAACAGCGGCTCTCCTCTCGGTACATATACACAACGTATCCCCAGTGGGCGGAGTCTCGGGGTACGGGGGCTCGGCATATTACGTCACGCGGCAAACTTCAAAGGTGTATTCCCAAATGACTCACGGGTCTGCGGATGTAAGGCATGGTCAGGGCGGACGGCAAGGTCGGGGCAACGCGGCTGCACCAGCTGTAGATCCCCGGACAAAAAAAACGCGTATTTCACAGATGGCCGTCGGCGAGCAAAAGAAACAGACGCACGCGCGCCCGTTCAGTACTGTGAAGCGGGGGAAAGAAAAAAACCGCGGGTGTGGGCTGCGCGGAGCGCGCTGATTGGACGCGGTCCGATGACGTAGGAGTCGGGCCCCCTTTCAGCGCTCGTCGTAACGCCGATGCCAGCGTTTATTCTGGGCGCGCTTCGTCTGCAGTATATGCCCTACCGGCTGCTCGGCCGTCCTCTCCCACTCTCCCTTTGCTGTTCCAGCTTTAGATTACGGGAACACGTCGAGCGAGCGAACAAGAAGGCCGCCACGACGCCGACCGCGCGACACGGTCCCTGCCCTCCGGGCGCCGCCGCGTTACATATCGTACTTTCTTCTACGATCCGTTTCACGCCTTACGCCGAACCCTAGAGGACCCTGCGAGCCATCGAAGCCAATCGTATGCGGCGCGAGTGTCACGTGACCTTGAAGAGGGGCGCAGCGACGCGCGGAACGGCGGAACGTCGCGGAGTCAGGTGATACGTTCGCGACGCTGGATTGGCCGGGGTGGTTCGAATAGCGTCCGCCACAGTCCAACGTAAGGCAAAACAGAGTAGCGGCCCCGCGGCACGCGGCTTTTCTATTCAAGGTTAGCGGTCTTTCGAAGTCGCGCCCGTCGTCGGCTTCCTTGTCACCCCCCGTACCGTACGCCTTCTGCACGCCCGTATTGTAGACGGACTTCCGTCGGATGAAATGTTCGGACCGGAAATCGGGGTTATCGGCAGCGCGAAAAGCAAATTATTTTTCCCCCGTCATTGTAATTCCAGTCGCGATCTTGACACGGCGCGCGATGCGCCGCTCCAGACGGCATGCGGAGCACGCTGATGAACGGCGTACTATAATAGACCGTTCCGGTAATCGCCTTCTGCGGGCTGCCATCTTTGCCTCCTGGGCTGTGGAAGGCTTTCCGAGCGTGTTCAGTGGCTCCCTTCCACGATATATGACCCCAGTGACTAGGCTTTTTTTTTTTTTTTTTTTTTTTGCCTGGGTGATAAGCTTTGCAGAGGTCTGTACACCAACGCACTGTTTGCAAACAAGCGCAGAAACCAAATTCGGGGAGAGTGAAGCGTCTGCGCATGCCCAGTGCCGACAACCTCGAGTATGTTTGAAGGGTCTTTGCTTCGTACATATGTATGTTTTAAACATGCCTGCAGACAGTCTTTGTACGTCCAGTGTGACGTCACACGAGGAAGACCTCAGACAGTGACTGCGGACTGCCTTTTGTAGGATGTATTAGCAGTGGGACCAGGCCTTAAGAGATGTTTTAAAAAGGATTTTTTGACTTCGCAGTTTTGAAGCACAAACTTGGTCTATCTGCTCCAAACGTTTTCAGCAACACAAATGGTTTGCGTGCTCGCACTCCTTCCATACGAAAAACGCGGTCAAAGACGGGTCTCCCCCAATGCGGACTGAGCAGGAAAGAGGCTGCGAGAAAAAGTATTGGGAGTGAGCGGAGTCCAGCCACGACGCACGGACTTCGTTTGTGCCTTGCAGCGAAAGAGCAAGAAAGCAACCGCTCGCGGTTAACCCACGGGTGACCGGCACTGACCAATGGACCCCCGTTGTAGACGCACTGAATCTATACAGGGGCGGACACAGGTATCTCCAGAGGGAGGGGGTCAGCGTATCATATGTTTGAGAACCCCCCTCCCCACCCCCGTTTTCCCGCCCTAAATTTTTACACATGCAGAATTCAAGAGAGCGATCAAGACATCCGGCGGACGTCCCCCCGCCCCCCGCCCCCCCCCCCCCCCCCGCGCTCTCTGAATCCGCCACTGATTCTCTCAGGCACGTAACCAGAGGGGGGGGGGGGGGGCAAGGGGCCCGCCCCCCCCCCCCGAAATCTTCCTTTTTGCTGTGACCTCCTCTCCCCCCCTCCCCTCATACAGCATTTTGTCATGGGTGGGCCCCTCCCCCCCCCCCCCCCCCCCCCCCGAAACTGAATCCTGGCTACGTGCCTGGATTCTATATTAGAATGTGTTCAGTAAAAGGAGGCGAGCTTTCCACGGGACTTTGCCTGATTGTTAGCAGCAACACAGGAAATATGGCATATTCGTGCTTACAGTGATACATGGCAAGCCCTTCCCGAAACACGATAGATTGCAGATGCTGCAGAAAAGCCTCTCGCGCGGTGTTTCAATTAGCATTTTTCATAGAGGTCTATCTGGTGCTACCGAGCGGCTGTTGAGCGCGTATTATAGCTAATAAAGTCCGGCATAGTGTCCATATCTTGTAGACCGGGAAATGAGCTATGTTAAAAAATCTGATTTTTTTTTTATTGATATTTTGCGTTCAACAGATATAAAAAGTACAAGCACCTTGGCAAAATAAACTGTAAAAAAAATAGTCAAGAGATGTTAAGCTGTTTAGGAATACCGAGGAAGTGTGGAATTCCCCAGCTTGACCAATGGACAATTCTCATGCAAAGATGGTACATAACTGCAAAAGTTTTCGACGCTTTATAGAGGCAAAAAGCTAACAAGTACAGTCACCAAGTTGTTTCGCATGTTTGCATAGATTGCGCGATCATAGCATTTTTGTAAGAGTTTGCAGGGCTACACCCAAAGAAAATGAAGGCGATTATCAGTCATCGACAAGATCTACGTCAGCCCGTGTTTTCATATCAGTTTATTAGAAACCCAAAGAAAATATTAGAAACTATAAAAAAAAAACTCGTAACATTGTTATTTACGTTGCACTTTCACTCGGCGGTGAACTCAGCATGACAGTATTGGTTCCAGCAAGGCCTCCTAGTTTATGGAGTGCGGTTATGCAACCCGGTCACCTGCCTAATAACGCTGCCCTAAATCATCATGCTTTCTGTGTTCATTTTGAAACCTGGGTATGTACCGCCGGGTGCCGCCTAGAAGCGTTCTGGATTTGTATCAGTATTTTTCTTTCAGAATAGACCCTATCCTTATCTGGGAGGGGTTGGTTCCAGCCGCTCGAGAGGGCTATACAGCAGGCGTACGCGGTGACTTCATAAAAATGTTCAACTGTATAGACCAGTGTATGCTTTCTTCCATGGGCGCCGCCATGTTTGTTTATACTGACGCCATAGTAGGGGTCTGCGCTTTCTGCGAGACTCCGTTTAAAAGAAAAAAAAAGAAAACCTTCGCACATGTTGTAGTGCAAGAACGTCAGAAATGCAGAGTCACGAAGCTCCAAGAACAACACGTATGCCAAGAGTGTTGTAAAGAGCTAAAATATTTTTTTATACGCCGTCCCTTTCTTCACAAGAGCCTGCGTTTGAGATTATTATTTCTCCTTTTTATCGCTGGGGGGCTAGGATATCGGATGCTGGTCTATAGTGAACAGTGCGAACGTTATTCCTTTAAAAGGATAACGTTCGTCCTTTGGTGGCTTGGTAGGCGCCGAGAGGTTACGGCTGGGCGGCGAAGGCGAACGCGTAGTTGGAATTCAGAGGACGACTGGCTGTCAAGGACACACGACGCTCGATCTCTTTCAGACAGAAAAATAAAATAAATAGAATTAAAGATTAAGAGAGGAAAAAAAAAACTTCAGATATACATCGGAAATAGGCTGAAGGCCTGGCGATTTGCTATATTTAGCTGCAGCATTTTTCTTGGACTGCGCGAGCAACTGGTTTCATTTTTGACTCAATTACTGGGATCGCGGGGAATTTCTGTCTGTTGCAAAAAGCACACGGGGCAGTAAAGCGGGTGACAAGCTATTCGACGAATACGATACCACTATTAAAAAAAAAAGTTTCCTGGGGGGGGGGGGGGGGGGGGGGTATTTCTGCATTTTATCTTTTGTTCCAATTTTCCGATCGATTGCAACCAGGATTTTCCATGTGACCCTGAGCGAATGAACTATTTTAGTTTACTGCGCCATCAATTATTCTTATGGTGCTTGGGTCCCGCGCGATTGTTCTTCAGGGATGTAACAATTACCTGGTGATAATTACTTTTCAAAATTTGCCGCGATACGACACTTAAAAAAAACAAAAAACATTGCGTGTGTATGTGTGCGTGGGGGGGAGGGGGGAGGGGGTGGAGTCGTTTGAAACGTGCTTTCTAGGAAATGTCATGGCGAAGGTCCATGGCTGTTGAAAGACAGTATGGTCTAAGCAATTCGCATGATACAATATAGGAGCGGAATTCTGCGTCGAAGTTCTTTTTCTATGGATTAAGGCACCAGCCAGTAAATATTTTAAAATCGACTCACTTTCCGCCGCATAAATATCTATTAATTTATTAAATTTTCGTGGAAAAGGGGGGAAAGGATGTTCAAGAATCGAAGCTCGTAATAACGATAATGAACCAATTCATTCAACGTTCCACAGGGATCACGAACAGCTGGCTGGATTACTACAAATGTAATAAAAAAAATATTTTAGAAGTTCCCCATTTGTTTGTTAGCTATATATCTCTGATATGAGGGAAGTTTATTTCTGTCAACAGATGTCTGGGTGCATAACCCGTGAAACTGCCACCTGGAGGGGCTGATGCAACTGCCGAGCAATGAGAGCAGCATACTTATGTTTCTTTTTTTTTTGTATTTCTTCTCAGAGTTTAGACAAGAAAAATAAAAGATACTGAATTCAATGTGTATTTGATGAAGCGAAAAACTTGCAAGGCGCGCCAACGTCCTGCCGCGAATACCAGATCAAATTCCGGATTATAGGCTTAAAAGACCGCGTGCCTTCTCTCGTTTGGTTTTATTGTGCACGTACGTCACGTCACTAACCTTCATTAATCTCGTTTCCGCTCGGGCAAACAGATGTGGTACGTGTTGACGTCCCTCCCTGACTGCAACTCGATATGACATCGCGTGGATATTAAAATACACAATTTAAGCGTCTTACACGAATGCTACGCTGTCCGCGTGTCTTTACTATACAAAATGAACAGTTTTTTTTTTGTGTGTTTCTTGTGTGTGGGCTTAGGGTTAGTATGGCACTCCCACAGCCACGCACACACTGATAATAAATACATCGGACAAAAGAATGTCTATACAGACACGGCCTCAGGCATGTTTCCTTCTGGTATGACGTCACATTGATCATACAAGGCCTGTCTGCAGGCAGGTTCGAAGCATACATACATGTATGAAGAAAGCATGCTTCAAATATGCTTGAGGCCTGTCCGGAGGTAACTCTGTCGTCATACCTGCAGCGAACATCGCGTCTTTCGTATTGATGTATGAGCAGATGTGACGGCGCTTTAGAACGCCTCGTTCGCCCAACCTAAACCTCTTGACTTTTGACAGCGGAGCTGTTGAAGGCTAGTTTCCCCAGGATCGTGTCCCCCGCAAAGAAATGAAGACATCGAACTCTGGACACCTAACGCCATCTATGAGCGACGGCGGCAAGCCACGTATCTGGTTGCCGCCGTCGCTCATAGATGGCGGCAGCCTTTCTTTCCACTCTGGCTTGCCGACTTGCGGCCGGCCATTACTTTCCATTGTACAGCTCCACTGGTCTTCCTTCTTCACCAAAATGAAAAGACTAAAACTTTTCTTTCTTTTTTTATGGAGGTATGTAAAGGATGTCGCGCCCGAACATAGATCATGTTCTGAGCATGCGCAGTAGCTCTTTTCTGCGGAATGTAAGATCCTGTGCACGGGCCCACGACCCAGCGGCTCGGCAGTTTTCGCCCGGGTGAGAAGCGCTGGAAAGCTGAATTATTTCCACGTTCCACGTCCATTTTCACGGTGCTCCTCTATATATGAACAAAGTATTTTGACAGGTGCTTGATTCACATGAAACACTTCTCTTAAAGGGGTACTCCACCGATTTCTTCATGGTCCCCGATTTGCTTGAAACTTTGCTAAACTCGCCAGACAACATCGCTAAAATAGTATCCCAAATATTAGGTTAAAATAATTTTTTTTACGAAGTTATTGAATTTACAATTTTGGTCCTCACCGTGTTTTTCAAACTGAAAGTCTCTACTGGCAACTACGAAAAAGTGACGTCATTGGAAGTGCAGGGGTTCACTCTTTGGACTGTAGAATTTGTTCCCAACTGATTTGAAGCAGTTTCATGGTGCCAAATGAATGCTTTGGAAGCTCGCTCCAGGATCCGCGCTCCAGCACGGAACAAATGATTGGCATATTCTATTTTTTTGGACTGCTCACTCGACTGGCAAGCCTGCCCGCCACTGACGTCACGGCACTGAAAAGTGCGGGTATATTTGAATGTTGGGTTTTGCATCATTTTCATTTGCCGATTTCGCAATAACTATTATGAATTTCGCGATACTAAATAGCATACCGGAAAGGGTAAAGGCAGGGGAGTCAGAAAATATAGTTAGTTGAGATAGCTCAAAAATCGCCGGAGTACCCCTTTAACATCCTGTTTTACTGTGTTCATTTTGTGTGTGTGTGTGTGTGTGTGTGTGTGGTTTTTTATTGTGGAAGTTTTAAAGGTAGATTGCGAGTAGTACCCTTGTATACAAAGGATTCGAGTTACGACGACCTTCAACCGACGTAGTACATTGCATCGCGTCGCGGCGCGTCAGCCGTCGTTAGCAATAATTGTACCCAGAATAATGACGTCAGCAAGCATCCACGCGTAATTTCATCGCCGAATTTGCATTCAAGAATGACGGAGCACTGAGCATGAGACAGTACGGTATTGCCTTCCTGCGATGAACTATAAAAAATGCGACGATGAAAAATTCTAAATCACTTTTCAAGACGCTTGGCCTCCAGAATGTAACTACTTCGGCGAGTTTTATGAGGCCCCTGCAGATATGCGCAGCCTGCTAGAATGCTATTATAGAAAACATGGGAGGTAAGGAAAAAAAAAAACAGAAGAAGCGACTTGGATTGCATTTTACGAGTTTCCATATTTGGGTATACGTCATTTTCATCACCTTGCGCTAAAAGTGACCACATTTTGCAAGCGCAACAAACTCCTTTGCATCACACACTCATCATAATGTAATCATAAAACTTCCATACTTTTCCACCTCTTTATTGACACATGTTTTCTGACGATGAGCGAAAACACGGATGATAAGAATATCATTCGCGTTTTCGCATTGCGAGCCTTTTGCCCCCTGCACGAGTGGACACTTTAGCGCACTCTTCCTCTTCCCACGTGCTTTAAGTCTTTATAAAACTGACTTATCGAGGAGTCTTTTAAGACGCTCAGCATGTTTCTAATACTACCTTTCCCTAAATTACCCAAGCATCAAAGAGAATGTTGGGAACGTAAGTACATGCGCTGCGCGTGCTCGCATTCCCTATAGAAAAAATTCAAAGTAAATAACCAAACCAAAGCGTCCATGGAACGCGCTTGCGAAGTGCCATTTGTTTTCGTTTTTTGCTTTCGAAAAGTTAGAGGTGAAGACGCCAGCACTCGCAGCGCGTGTGCCTACGTTCCCGGCATTCTTTTTGATGCTTGGGTAATTCGGCAAAAGGTACACCGGAACGACGTGTTCTTTTTTCCTAATTAAAAAGCCAACTAGTAAATTTTAGTTAAATATTTAGCTAAGATTTCTCTTTTTTTTTTTTTGGAATACATGATGTTTGCCGTCACTGACAGTTTAACGCAAGGAGCAGCAGGTCAATCAAAGGGCAACGTGGAGAACGCGCAGGAAACGCGCGATGACGACGCAACTAAGCGCGCGCTGTCATTGGTTGGGGTGAAAGGGAAACAAAAGCACAAGGTGCGCAAGGAGCAGACCAACTTGCATGCCGTATAGGCCCGTTTCTCTCGGCCAGGGGGCGAAAGCGCGCGCGTGAGACGCGATCATCTAATGCTTGCATCGGGCATAAAACACGCCACTGCAGCGTTCGATCATTCACGAGTCAAGGTCCTTTACAAGCGTGCGTCGGCATTTGTGCACGCGCTGTAACAAAGCGTTTGAAAGAACAAAACAAGCTTAAATAAACAAAGGAAAAAACACAGCTCGCGCTGTCCTATCAGAATGATAAGAGTGCTTTTTTCTTGTAGATTTTCGTTCTTTTTATCTATTTTCCCAGAGTTTTTATCTTCCAATTAAATGCTACCAGCTTAGCGTCCGCGAGCAACGTGAAAAGGCGCAATGGCGCGGAACCGAAAGGTGACCGAAAAATGTTTGATTTTGCCCTCCAGAGGTGATGGCCAAACTTGAGAGCTACATTCCATAAACCAGTGCCCGAAATCCTTGGCCCCAGCGATAAAAATGGGACATAATAATCTCAAGCGCAGGCTCTTGCGAAAAGAGGGGCTGCACATAAGACAATTTTTTTGCTTTTTACAGCACTCTTGGCATCGGAGTTTTTCTTGAAGCTTCGTGACTATGCATTTCTGCCGTTCTTGTACTACGATATGTGCGAACGTTTCTAAAATAAAGGAAATCTTGCACGAAGCGCTGTCCCCATACTGTGCCGTGGCGTCAGCATAAACAAACATGGCCGCGCCCATAGCCCATGGCAGTACACGGATGCGCGGTGTCTGATATTCCGCACACAATAGACGTACGGCGCATGCTCAGAACGAGTTCCGCAGCCCAGTCGACATAAATGACTGCGCCTAGAAACCAATTATTAGAATGGTCCCTGGATTGGTCTATTGGCTATGAGATGTTTTGGTTATGGTTCCCCGAGACATTACGACTACAATTATCAGTTGCGAACAACAAGTTCGATGGTGTTCTTAAATCGTAGTAGAAACCAGGAGTCACCGTCCTCTCGAACCAACACCGTCGAAGCTGACGATTCGACACTCTTATTTCTGTCGTTAAAAGCAGAATTATCTCTACCCAAGACGTCAGAGTGAGCGTTGCTCCAATCGGGAGAGGCTGACGAAAGCGGCACTTTTGGTCGCCCTCCCTTTCATCCCCAACCTCTCTCACAACGCTTCCAACCCCATCGTGACCCATTGTCATCCCCACGTGCGTGAAATTTGAGAGTTCGCCCCGCCGACGCATTCTCGACTTCATCCCATGCAGCGAACCAGAGTTCACGAGGCACGACGGGCGTCTCTCTTTCTTGTTTCTTCGGCCGGCGCTCTAATGGAGCTGATGCAACCCGAGATCTCCGCCTCATTAGACACCCACGCGCGCTCCCAAACAAAAAAACGCGGTCGCGTCACCCCACCGACGCCGACTCGGTGGGCACACGGGCGCCCTGCCAAGCGGCGCTTAGCGAACGATGAAGATGGAAGCCTTATTGAAAACCTCGAGCCACTCGCGTCTATCCTTCATGGAAGTAGCCGGTTGACGCGCTCCTTGTATACGCGGAACTCGTGGATAGCGGTAACGCGGGGTCATACTTCGTTCACCCTTAAGCTGAGACTGTAGCCAAAGCTGCAAACGCGAGCTAGCCCGCTCTCCGGACTTCAAGACTTGCAGTTCTAGCGCGAGTGGTCGTTCTGCGGAAGAACATTCAAAGCAGCGACCTCGAGCTCTTGTGCTTGTGGCATTGGATGCAGTCTCAGCCCACTCCAAAGAGCGGTCCACGCATACAGTGCAGCGCTACATCAACACAGGAACAGGGCTGATTCGAACGTAATTGAGCCCTCTAACATATCACGAAGTGAGCGATGCCTCACCAAGGTTTGCGCTACTTTCGGCGCTGACCAATATCGCTGAAGTAGCGCTGTGGTGTACGTGTCCCTATCGGGTTTATTTATTTATTTATTTGGTACCTACATCACCCTGTGGGCATTACAGTAAAGGGGGGGGGGGGGGGAAGAAAGAAATTTACAAAAGCAAACGTACAGCAGAACAACAACAAATAACAAGGCAAGCAGGAGAAACATGCCAATATATACTGCAATAATATAAGAAAATGAATAACAGCGAAATAACCGTGTCAAACAGAAGAAACATGTCAATATATACTGCAATAATATAAAAAAAAAAAATTATTAACAGCATGCAGAAGTCACACAAAAAATCATCGAACCGACTACAATAACATAATTTCATAAAAAAATGATTGTACAGTAGGATGCTCTACAAGTGAGTCGGGCAGCACATTCCAGTCATTAACTGTCCGCGGAAAAAAAGAATGTTTTAGAACGTCGGTCCGTGCGCGAAATTCTCGGATCTTTTTTTGATTACTAGTTCTAAGGGAAACGTAATGAGGTTCCAATAGGTATCTCGACTTATCCATACCGACGCTACCGTGATAAAGATTATACATAAACTTGAGACGGAGTCACTTTCGTCTTAGTTGTAAAGGTTTCCATCAGAGTTAGAACTTTAATTGAGAGACACTATCATGAGAATTATAGTTATTTAGCACATACCTTGCGGCCTGGTTCTGAATTCTTTCAATTTGATTTATACATGTTTGCGTGTGTGGGTCCCAAAGAATACAAGCATAGACCAGGATTGGGAGGACGTAATATAAGTAGAGGGTTTCCTTCAAATGAGTCGACACTTTTCTGAAATTGCGACGCAAAAAATGGAGCATGCCGCTGGCCTTAGAACATAATAACTTCACATGATTATTCCATCTTAAATCAGCGGTTAGGCGTACCCTGAGATAAACTGCCTCAGTGCTAAGTTTCAAAGGAAGATTGTTTAGTTTAAAAACGGCAGAGACAATTTTAAGTTTTCTAGTGAATCGAACGTGGACACATTTGCATACATTAAGGAACATTTTCCACTTGTCACACCACTCTGTGATCTTATTTAAATCACCCTGTAGGGCCTGGACGTCGTTGTCATCGGTCACTTCTCTGTATAAAACGCAATCGTCAGCATACAACCTTATATTCGATGAAATACCGTGCGTGATATCATTAATGAAAATTAGAAAAAGGAGGGGGTCTAAAACAGAGCCTTGTGGTACACCTGACATTACTTCTACATATGATGAATGAAACCCATTCATGATGACGTGCTGTTTCCTAGCATTAAGATAATCTGCTATCCATTGCAAAACTTTTACATCGATGTTTAGACTATGTAATTTATGAAGCAAGAGCGAGTGATTAACCACGTCAAAAGCTTTCCTGAAATCTAGAAAAATACAATCAGTTTGGCAGCATCTATCAAATGCACAAGCAAGGTCGTGATAAAATTCTAGGAGCTGAGTGTTACATGATAACCCTGTGCGGAAACCGTGTTGAGCCGAGGAAAAGAAATTGTTGATATTTAAATGACTAATAAGGTTAGAATAAATTATATGTTCCATTATCTTACAACATTCACTCGTTAGGGAAATCGGCCTATAGTTTTCGACACTATTTTTTTTACCGTTCTTGTGTATTGGGACTACATTACCAAACTTCCAATCATCAGGTAGACGTCCATTCTCTAGCGACTTCGTAAATATTATTAATAAGTATGATGCTATAATATCGGCGCAAGATTTCAATACGATATTTGGAATTCCATCCGGCCCAGGTGCTTTTCCAAGTTTTATATTTCCTAGTAATTTTCTTATGCCATTTTAATCGAACGCGAGTTCGTTCATTTTAACGCTAACATTGTCAACCGTCGGCGGTAGTGATGAAGGTGCGAAAGTTGAAAACACAGATTTGAAGTATTTATTGAAAGCTGCTGCCTTGACGCTATCGTCTGTCACAAGATTATCATCAACCAGAAGAGAAGGGACACCAGCCACATCCTTTCGTTGTGATTTTACATACTTCCAATGTTCTTTGGGACAGTCCTTAAGTTTGCTATCAAGTGAGAGAAAATATTCTGACTCAGCTTTTTTTTTATTTTTACTTTGAGATCTTTTTGAAGATTTTTAAGCTGGCCCAAGATCAGTGAATCCTTACTTTTTTATATCGTGCAAAAACACGTTTATTTTTATTTATTGAGCGTCTGATTTCTGAATTCATCCATGGCTTATCTTGTTTGCGCTTCGCGCTGACCATCTTTGTTGGAACATAAATTTCTACCAATTCTTGTATTTTATTTTTAAAGGTGTTCCATAAGGTATTCACATCAAATGACACACTGTACATCTCGAAATCAGACAAAAAATTCATAAGGTCAAAACCTAAACTATCATAATCCCCTCTATTGAACATGTACGCCTTTTTGGGTGGGTTTCTATGTCAAGGCACATTCAAACATTTCATAGTCGCTACTACTGCCTCATGATCACTTATTCCGGGAACTACTGAAGCGGAGGTGATCGATGGAAACCTATTACAGAGAAGAATATCCAAAACACTTGCACGACTAACGCCAAGTCTTGTGGGTTCAGTAACAAACTGATACAAATGGAATTCATTAATAATGTCGGAAAATGTTGCGTAGAGCGAGGATGAATTTTCAATCACGGGGCGGTGATCTAGCCAAGTAACATCTGGTAGATTAAAATCACCACCCAAGACTACATGACCCGGCGCAACAACAGAAAGTGTGTTATACAATGAAAGAAGCGGTTGAGCAGTGCTCGAATGAAATGCGAACAGCGGAGCGCGTGGCAAATATGTGGCCGTTCGAGATCTATAGGGGCCGTCGACCAGGGTATTGAACCGAACCCGAACCATGAACCGAAAACCCGAAAAAACCGTTATTTCAGCGCGAACCGGAGTTGAACCGGAACGAAATAATTTTTTTCGCTCCGGAGCGGAACCGATATGTTTTCCATGCGGTTTTCGGTTCATACGCGAAGAGGTCAGGTTGCGTGAAAAAGGCGTGGCAAAAAACACAATAACCAAAATAGTCAACCAAAAAAAAAAATATTTTCGCCCAAATTAGAGTTGAATCGGACCGAAATAATTATTTTTTCGTTCCGGGCAAAACTGGTAAATTATTTTTGCGGTGTTTCGTTCGTATGGGAAGTCAGTAAGCGAGAGAAATAGGTAGGGGAAAGCTCTGTAACGTTCCATGATCAGGTATTCACATAAAGGCTCTTTTATACTTCGACGTCGAGCGTAGCAAACGCGGCGTAACTCAGTGCACACAGACGCTGATTGGTCGCAGGTATCGAGTTCCTGCTCGCCGGCCAATGAAAGGCGCGCGTTCTGCGCTACGCTGCGTCCGCTGCGCTCAACGTCGGAGTATAACAGAGCCTTAAGGGTCGTCTTCATAATTTATAAAGTTCGTCTCGAGAACTGAAACGAAATGAGCACAGTCACTATAAATTCTCCTGGATTTCTGGTCTTATGTATTTCTTAAACAGATGCCCACATTCGTCCCAACCATTTCTTGGGGACCGGAAATGGCTCATCAAAGAAAATTTATTACTAGAACATACCCAATGCGTACTTCATCACAAGTGACCAATTAATGTGCCTGTTTGGTGGCAAAACGGTCAGTTGGGCTGGTTGTTTTTTATCTCGGACTAAACAACAACAACAAAAAGACAAGGACAAAAAGAGGTATAGACAACACGCCTAGGGTTGTCTATACCTCTCGTTGTCCTTGTTTGTTTTGGCGTTCAGTCCGAGCTCCGTTTGGTGTTTCTTGTCTTCAATTTTGTACAGCTGTGTGCAATTTACTTTAAACACCTTGTTTTCAT
The DNA here is from genome assembly GCA_013358835.2 of Ixodes persulcatus. NCBI lineage: Eukaryota > Metazoa > Arthropoda > Arachnida > Ixodida > Ixodidae > Ixodes > Ixodes persulcatus. The sequence continues at coordinate 13,786 of JABSTQ010003156.1, forward strand.
TGTACAACTGATCGGATAAGAAAGCGACACAAAGGCCGATGGATATTTTAGAACCTGCACTAGTTGCCATACTGTGGCGCATCCAATCAGCGGGTTTAATAATCGGTCCGAAATTAAAGTGTAGCACCGGGAGGGGAGGGGAGGTTCAATCAACAGTCACAGCCACAGAAAACAGCAAAACAGCTTCGATCTCTGGTAGCAGAAACAACAAGGACCAAAACGTTTTCTCCTCAGAAACACAAACATCAAGGCGCACAGCTCTTCTGAGCATTGCTAGACAAGGAGCCGCGGCTTTCAAGGGACCCTAACGTGTTGCCGTTTTGGAAGGAGAGAAGGGAATGCCATCCAGATTTCTACGCATTGGCGCAAGTAGCCCTGGGAGTGCCTGCGACCCAGGTTTCCAGCCTCTTTCTGCACTGAAGTTCATTCTGTCGACTCAGAGGTGCCGTCTTTCCCCTAATACGCATGACGACGTCTTGCTTCTTCGGTCAGCTGGCTGACACTAAACTGCGCTTTCACCCACGTCCCAAGGAGCCACAGCACTAGCTCGTTCATTTCGCAAAGTAATGGGAGCCTTTGCGTCATTCTTTATGTAACACTTTTGCAAAATATCCATAGTTTATCTTCTGCTGTCGTCAATTGTTTTCGTAGCATATGAGTACGAACCGGTTCGAACCGGTTTGAACCTTTATTTTTTCACTCCGGAGCTGAACCGGAGCTGAACCGTTTTCCCTGAACCGGAACGAAAACCGGAACGAAAAACATTTCGGTTCGACACCCTGCCGTCGACACATGCTGCGCCTCCTGGAGTCCTCTGGAAACTGATAAAGCTGCGGGGCGGAGAGAAGGGCGCTGCGAGGTTATGCGTCCTACCGGTCCTTCTCGGATGCGTTTGACCCTCAAACAGCACAACCCAACTTCGACGCTCCGCCGGTGGTGCGCTGGAAGTTCCATGTAAGCCGCTCTCGTTAGCTCGGCACGAGCCACGCGAGGAAGCTCGCCGCTCGCAGCAGGAGCAAGCTGCTTGCGCGCGCGTCCGTGCTGCACATAGAGTTATTACAATAAACGCTAGAGGCTCAGCTGGCGCTAGTGTGCTGTTGCATTTTGAAGCAGACAGCAAGCAGTCAGAAATTGACTTCCGGTAATGCACTTCTATGGAAAAAAGCGAGTGCATTTCCTCTCTGCGCTTGATTATAAGAGCAAATATCACCAATAATTTGCACGTACTAAGCACATTGGAACATTTCTCAGTCACGCAGACGAAATAATTGGTCAGTTACAGCATTTTTATTTGAAATTCGTGGCATGAAAAACGGTGTTAAAACCACTTCGTACGTGTATTTATGTGCACTGTCGGACACTGTTAGCGCGAACACGGCGTCGGCGCTTTCCAGCATGGGGGATATAAGTGCCAAACGAACGAAGGACATGTGGAAAACCAAGAGAGACGGCATGAACTACGCAGTGACACTGGATAAGGAACTCCTTGTGCATGCAGACGATCAAAATAAATTGAAAGTCACGTAATATAGTCCGATTTGCAAAAAATAAGTACTGCTTTATTCTTTCTGCTCATGAATATGTGCGAAGATGCTTGTTCTGGGTTCAAATCATCACCCGCACGCTCCAAATCTTGGCAAATAGGGAGAAGCCAGAGAACAGGTGCCCGATAAAAACTGCCCGACATAGGAAATAATAAGAAAACACACCTTTAGTAGCCCACGTACTTTATTCTTTACGTTTCGAACGTTTTTTTACCCACTCGTAAAGATGCACGACGGGGTCATTTTCATATAGTGATAGGACGGGCATATTAACAATATATAAGCACCAACGGAATGCTGGCGAACTTTGAACGTACTCTACATTCCTTTCGATCGTTATTTTGCTTAGAATCGTCGCTCGTTTCTACATACCTGCCATGGAACAGAGGATTGGGCCTGAAATATAGCGAAGTTTAACATCGTTCAGTGGTAAAGAAAAAATGCTGTAACTAAAGCAATTACACTTTCACCATATTAATAAAGATACATTCTATCCGGTACAACCGAAATAACAAAAGTTATTCATGTTATTTTTCGGCAAAGAGACAAAATTCACGCGCGTTTTCCCATAGGAATACACAGGAAGACTGGAAAAGTAGACTGCATGCTGTCTGCTTCAATTTGCAACCGGAAGTCCCGTAGACACTAGCGCCAGCTGAGCCTCTAGCGTTTATTGTAATAACTCTATGGTGCTGCACGGGCGCGTCAAAGTCGGTGCCGCACAAATAAATGCCACGCGACGCGAGCAGACCAATGTTCGGCCATCGGGGAAGAAATTGTCTGTACTCTGCACGTTGCCCTCGTGTAAGTGCAGCCTAAACATATCAAAACAAAAATCCCCGCACAAACAAACAAAAAAAAATCGACGATTGGAAACTTAAGTGTGTACTTCGTGCATTATCGAGGAACTCTGTACTCCGTTTCACCTGGCGATGGACCGAAGTCAAACCCTACGAGCCACGCCAGCCAATCCAGCGGTGTGAACGTACCACGTGACAACGCGCCCGACGCATCGCTAGGCTCCTCTCGAAGGTCACGTGATACTGACCGATTGGCTTCGATGGCTCGTAGCGCTCTCTGCGGTCCATCGTAAGCTGAAACGGAGTATAATTGTAGGCGTATAAGTGTGCCGCTCCGTCTCGGTGTCCGCGTCTTGGCCTCGATCCAGGGTTCTGTCGGGGGTTGGTCCAGGGTCGACGAGTGGCCCCGGTGCCCGCCTCGCAGATCTCGCTCAATAAATTAACGCTCACGGTCGCTTGAGTCGCAGATCCAAATGGCAGGAAGGTCGGGTATACTCTCCGCGACGGAGCGAGAGTTATGGCATTCTGCGGGAGCCGCTCGGGCGCCACCGTGCTTCGGGATCAACCGTGTGCAAACAAACATTTTGTCTTCGTTTTGTACCAGGCAAATGTAATTCCCTGTTCCCGTAGGTTGCCTAAAAGTACCTGGAGTGTAAGCTCCTTGGTAATTGGTGAATTCGCGTGCCCTCCTGCGAGTTGATTTGCGGAGATAGAAGCTGTATTCGTTCTGGATGCTACAGTGTGCTTGCCAATACTACCTTCACGTTTACTACGCACGTCTTGGAGCACAATCAGCAGCAGGCAAGGGTCATGTTTGGTGTTATTAATTAGCATATATATATATATATAATTAATAACATCAAACGTGACCCTTGTCTGGTTGCCGCCGTCGCTCATAGATGGCGGCACATAGTACATCTCCGCTGTTCTTCCTTCTTTACCAAATTAAAAAATCTAAGTTTTTTTGTTGTTTTTACAACAGCTGTTTCAACGATTTTTTATATACGTTGGCACGCTTACTTCCATACTTCACAGCAAACACGAGAACAAGCACTTCTAAGTAGGTGCATGTACTATAATCGAAATACTTATTAACATATTTCTATAATAATAATAATAATTAAAGAGCAGACGCGAGCGAAAGGTTGCGAAGTACATGAGCTGTCGACACGCAGCCAACGCGGAAAACATATGTGAGATCTGAAAAAGATAAGACGCTCATGCGTGTCCACAAATCCTCCAAGAAGGGGTTGCAACCGGGCACAATTATCCCTTGACTTTCCGCTTTACGGTTTCCGCGGAACCGAGCGTTTGGACCAAGTCCAGAGAAGAAAGTGGGCAACTTCAGTAATTCGGCAAAGCATTTCCATACTGTTCGATCCATACTCCATCCACTAGTGCCCGCGATGAACCACCTGTATACACCAAGGATTAAGGCTGGTTCAAACATTTTACGTTTTAATGGCATCAACTGCGTTGGAAGAGCTTGTAACCGACGAGAGAACGCACTGGCACACTGGCGTCATCAATCAGGTGGAACCGTTTCAATCTTCGCATAACTGGACTCAAGGCTTTGCAGCATTTTAGAGATCAACTCTGTACGCACTGTCTATGAGTAAATGGTCGCTTATATACGTCACGCCAGAATTATTGCAAGCACACGCCGAAAGAATGATGAGCGAAATATGCGCAGATCGGGAGTGTTCCAGGACTGTCCGACAGATGCAGCCGGCGTGTCGTCCCGTCGTGGGTGGTCACGAGCAGTTGCAATAACGCAGTCGATCGCACTCGAGCGAAAATGTAGGAACCAGACCTTTAGAGTTACCAGGAATAAAACTGATTGATTGATTGATTGATTGATTGATTGATTGAATGATTGATTGATTGATTGATTGATTGATTGATTGATTGATTGATTGATTGATTGATTGATTAATTGATTGATTAATTGATTGATTGATTGATTGATTGGGCCTCGTGTCCAATCAACGCGTCGAAGGACGTCTGACATCGGGCTCGGGTTCAGTTGCTGTGTTGGCGACAACCGACTGTGATGACGTTTCATGAAAAAAGAACTAATGGGGCGTTTGGAGGACTTCATTATTCTAGATGCTGTTGGTCTAAGCCCCCTCCGCTGTCTAGCTTTATCAACCTTTATGTTTTTGATTTTTATCCAATGCTTCTCATAATTTCGAGACTTAGCACTCAATAATAATTTCGATACAACGTCAACGGTAAAAATGGGATGTAAATTGTCAACAAATACTTGCGTTATATATTTTTTTTAAAGTTATGTTAAGAATCGGTAACATTTTATCACGACAACTAGAAATCAGACGCCCAATGTGCGCTGATAAAAGCTGTGAAGCTAAATTCCAGTCAACTTTGCGACTCCTTCGCAGTCGTTAAATATTATCCTCCGGCCTCCACAATTCACAACAATTGAATATTGATTTCGGAAAAAAATTAATAGGCCACACAAATTTTTAAGCAGTTCTAAAACCATCCAAACATCACGCAACAAAGCTGGTAACCCTGTCTATAAACCTGCTTACAGGCAATAAACGAGCGCGCCATCTGCTCCACAGACTACCGGATGCGAAAACTGCGGGTTATTTGTACGGTTTCAAAGAGCCTCGATCTCGCGTGACCCAACTACGATGTAGCGGATATACATTGTAGTTGATGAGCGCAGATGGCGTGCCGAAGAAACCCCCGCATGTTCCTCTTCCTCCCACTTCGTCGACGTTGTCACAGGAACCCGAGTGCAGACCTTGAACTTGAATCGACAAAGCACCTCCTCTCTTTCTTCATTCCGGATCACGTGGTTTCTGGGAAAGACTAGGGCAATCGCTGGCTCTAGCGTGTCCCTGTGCGCGCGTACTCGCACTTGTGCTCCACGAAAGGTTGGGAGTGGGCAGAACCAGGTTTCGTCACAGCAATCGATCGCCAAATTTGTCTTTGCTTGGAAGCTTCGCATTGTGTCGACCACGATGCACGGGACCTTCAAGGTCGAATTTCCTTTCGCTTTGTCGAAGGGCAATAGGGGGTATTCACTGGACGCCATATTTGAGGGCGATGTATAGAGCACATGCTCAGAACGAGCTCACTTTAATAGCCTGCGAAGACCGGCACTCTTGATGGTGCGGGATGCACGTTGCAATAGAACTGCGGAAGCTCGCCGTCAGCTCGCGCTCAGCAGTTGCGCACACAGCTATAGGGAGTATTCACTGGACGCCACATTTGTGGGTGCTGTTTAGAGCGCATGCTCAGAACGAGCTGTTAAGAATGGAACCTTCGGCAACCTTCTTCCGAGTTTCAACGCTGCGGAAACGAGTCCCAAAACGAGTCCCGACGTGTTCAGGACTGACGCCCACCTGTCGAAGGCTGCCCAAAACGTGTCTCAACGCGTCCGTGACGTCAACGGGACGTGTGTGTGTGTGCGTGTGGGTTCGTGCGCTCCGGAAGGGGAGAGAGGCCTGGCCTAACTGCGGAGAACCTTGGCTATGACTCATTTCTGACTGCGACGCGGCGGACCCAGCTGCAAGGCACGTGGCTGTCGCACCTGCTGCCCTGGCGGAGAGAGAGGGACAAAACGGACCCCTATATAAGGCGGGGCGTGAGAGCTCCATTTGTTCTCTCGGATTTGACGACTGTATCGCTACCATGTAATTAAACCGTTCGTTACGTTACCAATTCTCCCACCTCCACTGGACCCCTGGGTTCTTCACTTCGGGGAATGGTCGTCGTCACGAGCCAGGAAGCTCCCGGACGTGCGGCCTAAGCCCCGCCTCGAACAACTGGTTGGCAGCGGTTGGGATCGGACCATGCGACATCGTGCTACATCTGCGGGTGAGCGTTTGGACTTTGCTTTGAGATTCGCCAGGCTTCAGATTATGGGTAATTAATTTTGAACTGCTGGGAATCCTTAGTGTTTGACTCGTGCGCTAGGTTTGTGTACAACCTCGCGACAAGTTTTAGAACAAAGCCAAAGCTAAAAAGCAGCGATCATGGATCTGATGAGGTTACTGAGAACAGATTTACTCTGTTTATGTGAAGAATTGGGTGTGGAGGTGGAGCAAAAGATGAAGAAATCTGAGATCAGTAAAGCGATTTCAGAGAGCGCGGAAGCAGAGGAAATTAAAAATACGTGGGAACTGCTTCAGAACGCTAAGAGTGAAGCTGCAGCAAGGGAGGAGCGAGAACAGGCTGCAGCGAAAGAGGAACGAGAGCGGGAACAGCCTGCAGCGAAAGAGGAACGAGCACAGACTGCAGCGACAGAGGAGCGAGCGCTGAGAAGGCTAGAGCTCGAAATTGAACAACAGCGATTAAACTCGCAGAACAGTAGAGTTGGGGCTCCGGTACGAGCAAGTGAGACCGAGTCGTATCAAATGAAGAAGCTCATGCAGCCGTTTAAAGTTGGGGAAGACGTGGGCCTATTCTTAGTTAACTTTGAGAGGACATGTGAGAAGTTGAGCTTCGCCCCAGAAACGTGGCCGCAACGGCTTTTGACTCTGTTGCCCTGTGAGGCTGCAGAGGTTGTCGCGCGCCTTAGTGCTGGAGACGCGGACGACTACGACAAGGTGAAGTCCAGCCTTTTGAAGCGGTACCGCCTTTCTGCCGAGGCGTTCCGTCAAAGGTTTAGAAACGCATCCAAAAAGAGCAGCGAGGGCTACTCGGAATTCGCGTACGGGCTTAAAACCAACCTGATAGAATGGTTGAAGAGCGAGGAAGTGTACGAAAGCCGAGACAAGGTAGTCGAGTGTGTGTGCCTCGAACAGTTCTTTCGTAGCATTCCGCAGTCAGTCAAGCTCTGGGTGCAGGACAGGGTGGGAGTCGACTCTGTCGAAAGGGCCGCTGAGCTAGCCGAAGAGTACGCAACGCGTAGAAAGCTGAGCGGAGAGGAAAGCGAATCCGGCCGAAGCGATCAGCGCAAGACCTTCCGACAGGGTAACGGCTCGCGAGAAAACGGGCCCGAGAAGCCCGAAGCAGGACAAAAGGTCCCAGAAAAGAGCGCAGAACACTCGAACGGAGACGAGGCGCGGAAAAGCCCAACAGGGCAGTTCGAGGCAAGGAAGCCGTTCCTGTGCTACAACTGTCAGGAGCCGGGACACACAGCGGCCAGATGTAAGAAACCGCGGGTGGTGTTCTCGTACGTGAACGGTAGTGACGAGGACCTGAAGCTCCTTCGTCCCTATCTTCACGAGCTCCAGGTAAACGGAAAGCCGTGCAGGGTGCTTCGTGACAGTGCAGCGACGATGGACGTTGTTCATCCGTCGTATGTAACGCCATCCGAGTTTACTGGAAAGGTAGTTTGGATCAAGCAGCTGCTCGAAAAGCACAGTGTCTGTCTGCCTATGGCGAGAGTAAGGATAACTGGCCCGTTCGGAGAGCTAGTGACAGAGGCGGCTGTCTCGCAAACAGTCCCGTTGGAATATTCTTATTTGGTTTCTAACCGGTCAGATTTCCTGCTGCGCGAAAGGGGTCAACAACTGGGAGAAGGGCTAGTTCAGTCGTGTACGAGGTCCAAATCGCGTCAGGTCGCCCCTTTGTTGACGAGGGATCCAGAGCCAGAGGCAGCTGACGGGGAGCAAGCACTCCCAGAGTTGGAGGCAGAAAACCGGGATGAGAGGGACCAGGTTGTAGAACAGCCTGACCTCGCAGCGCTAGAAAGCGTACGCCGTCCCAACGCGCCGGCGAAAAAGGCGGGGGAAGACGGGATCAGAGAAAGATCTCTCGTAGCTCCGGCGTCGCGTAACTTTGGTCCTCTGCTACGAGTAGACAGAGTGTCTTTGACAGTCGAGCAGAAGAGCGACCCTAGTGTGTCAGGGTTTCGCTGTACAGCTCAGGAGATTGCTAGGACCAATGTGACGGGGAATGAAAGAGGCGGATTGTTTTATCGGCGCTATAAGGACCGCATTTTCACGTCTAGAAATCACGTGAAAATCGATCACTATGACTTCAGCGTAAGAAAAAGGAAAGGCAAATTTAACGGCAATGCCGATGGGTTGAGCAGATTTTTCTGACATCACGAAAAATAGTAGGGATGATCTCAGAGGTCTTCGTCATCCACGGGAATGAGGATCTAAGTGGGGGCACTTCGTTGAAACCCCAAATTGACCTCACAAATTGCGAAGAGTTTTTGTCTTTTGTATTTTGTTCTTAGTGACCTCGTTGGAAAAGTGAGTTTTTTTTGGCGACAGGGGGTCTCGATACCCGGAATTGTACCAAATTTTGGTAATCCGTAATCCAGTCTGGCGGGTCTTTGGCGAATTCGAGCGTTTGACTGCGGTGTGGCGTGGTGTTGTGGGGGACGTTTCCGCTGATGCCTCCGTTGTGAGAGGTTTGGGAGTTTGTTTGGTGCTTGCAGCGTCTTCTCAAGGCCTACTCCAAGCCCACCTCTTCAGGCCAGCGATTGTACCACCGGCCATTCGAGGTTTCCCTGGCCCCGGAGGGGCTGTTAAGAATGGAACCTTCGGCAACCTTCTTCCGAGTTTCAACGCTGCGGAAACGAGTCCCAAAACGAGTCCCGACGTGTTCAGGACTGACGCCCACCTGTCGAAGGCTGCCCAAAACGTGTCTCAACGCGTCCGTGACGTCAACGGGACGTGTGTGTGTGTGCGTGTGGGTTCGTGCGCTCCGGAAGGGGAGAGAGGCCTGGCCTAACTGCGGAGAACCTTGGCTATGACTCATTTCTGACTGCGACGCGGCGGACCCAGCTGCAAGGCACGTGGCTGTCGCACCTGCTGCCCTGGCGGAGAGAGAGGGAGAAAACGGACCCCTATATAAGGCGGGGCGTGAGAGCTCCATTTGTTCTCTCGGATTTGACGACTGTATCGCTACCATGTAATTAAACCGTTCGTTACGTTACCAATTCTCCCACCTCCACTGGACCCCTGGGTTCTTCACTTCGGGGAATGGTCGTCGTCACGAGCCAGGAAGCTCCCGGACGTGCGGCCTAAGCCCCGCCTCGAACAGAGCTCACATCAATAGGCTGCTAAGACCGGCACTCTTGATGGTGCGGAATGCACGTTGCAAAGGAACTGTGGAAGCTCGCCATCAGCACGCGCTCAGCATTCGCGCACACAGCTATGGCCGCCAGTGAATACTCCCTATAACCGCCAGTGAATACTCCCCATATAGGGAGTATTCACTGGACGCCATATTTGTGGGTGCTGTTTAAAGTGCCTGCTCAGAACGAGCTCACATCAATAGGCTGCTAAAATCAACACTCTTGATGGTGCGGAATGCACGTTGCAAAAGAACTGTGGAAGCTCGCCGTCAGCACGCGCTCAGCATTCGCGCACACAGCTATGGCCGCCAGTGAATACTCCCTATACAAACCGATCTCACCAAGTGTTCCACGGTGGCATTCAAACACCGAAAATCAAAATGCCAAATTATTGGACTGCCGAAATTTAAAACACCGAAAATTCAAAAACCCAATAATACAAAAGCCGAAAATTCAAAAGCCGAAAGTCAAAACATCGAGACATCAAAATGCTGCATCACCTAATTAGAGTGGAAGAAAAAGTTTCTTGGCAAGA
>JABSTQ010003157.1:0-35950 GCA_013358835.2 Ixodes persulcatus
AGATTGATAAACCTTCATAAAAACAAGCAGTTTGTTTTCAAGGTCAAAGTGATACTTAAAAACAAAGTACAGTGAAGCAAAGTTGAATAATGTCACTATGTTTATTGGATTGCTATATACAAATATAACTGAATAAAAAAATAATGGACAACTCTAGCTGGTTTTGTAGATAACATCTGGAATTATTCCGTCTTTTTTTATAAATGATGTACAGTTTTCTCATCAGTGAAGGGAGTTGTGTATATTTTAAGCTTACCATAATAACCCACAGCAAAACTTTGTCACTAGCTTTACTCGAGAGAAATGTTTTTCTGTGCCTAAAAGGCAATAATTACAAGCGAAAGATAACTACGAAACGACAGGTTGTTTTTTGTTACCCTTTGCTGCAGCGAGGACTTGTAGTGCTCTCTGGAAAATATCTCTTGGTTGGACTCGTGAAAGGATGTTTGGAATTTCAATAAACTTTTGCTACTGCAGAAGTGGTATTTCAACATCTTTTAACAAAAATCGCATCATGTGAGGTATTTGTAGTTTATTGTGTCTACGGAAAATAGTGCAGGTGCATAGACTGATAGAATACTTTAATTGTGTCTTTGAGAGCTACGCTTCAGGAGCAAGCGGTGTTCGGCAGACGCAGCGTTCGACTGACCCGGGCGTCAGTCACAAGGCTCTTTTTGTCGTCAACGTCGGTGTGTTCATGGCTATAACATACGAGAGAGAGGAAATGCTATCTGGGATGCCGCATCCAGCCCCCCCCCCCCCCCCCCCCATTTCCCTCCTCCCCCGTCCCTTCCCTTAAGATGGATAGCGGTGAACCTGTTTCTTGGGTCGGGTCGACCGCCGAAGAACTGGAGTGGACGTCTCGTCTTCGGCTATGTCAGATAGCTACGGCGGGTCACCAACACCCTTTTGTTCAGGTGGTTCTGGCGTCGTGCTCCCCAATCGTGTGTGAGCCGCGCTTTCTTGTGAACGAAGTTGATCCACGTTCCGCTTCAGTTCTACTGACGTTTCGACTGTAACCATGCGAAAACCAGTCGTCTCTTTTACCGTTCCTGGGAGCCACCTTTCCCCCTCACCGAAATTGCGACCCAAAACAGAGTAGCCCGGGCCTATGGCGTTTGTACACAAGTGTGACAATTTCTAGCCAAACGTTTGATCTCACTGTCAAGTCCAGGCCACCACACGATCGTACCTGTGATCGACTTCAGTGCTGAGGTCCCCTGATTTGTCTCGTGAATAAGTTGCAGCATCTTGTCTGGCGCAGTTTCAGGAACGACGACTCTCTGGCCCCAGTATATGAGACCTTGAGCCCCGGTCATCTCGAACCCCCTTGAAAGATACTCTTGCATACGTGGATCAGAAGCTTTTTACTCCCGTGACCACCTGGGAGTAGGTAAGGCTTCACAATCCTAAGGACTTCATCCTCTGCAGTCAGTTGACGCAGCACTTATGATGAAAGGCGAGTGCGTTAAAAGAAACACTACCACCCACCTAAAAATATTTCTAATTTTTTTTTTTTTTTTGCCAGGCGATTTGTAATGGGGTCAGAAGACTACCCAACCCATATTTTTCTACAATGTCGGGTATATTTATAATAAAGTAGAAAAAAAAAAACGCAAATGCTCAAAATCGAAACCGAAGCTGGACTGGGAAGGAAGAAGAAATAAAAAGGAGGAGAAAGATACCGGAAGTCATGTGGCTGTGTAACATTTTTTTTTTTTTCAATTAACGTATTTGCTTTTTGGAAGCCACAGAAAATGGGTATCATATTTGTGTCCATTTCTAGGATTAAATGTGTGCCTTCGATGATTCACGAATTTGATTATGTTTGGCGGCTGTGTCTAAACCATAGAAAACGGCACGTGACCACGAAGAAGAGAGTGAGCGCGACGCAAACCGGCCAGTTCTCGATCGGCGATTTTCGGACGGAAAGAAAACGAATTTTGAGCCGCAAATTGTGTTCTGGGTAGTTGGGCTCTCATGTGTCAAGTACAAATAAAAACCTTGGCGAGCATAAATACCCGGTCAGTGTCCCTTTAAGCGAAAGCACATTCTGTGGCATCTCATCAGACGCTTCCTCGGAAGCCTCTCTTGGAAGTCGACTGAGTGGGTCAGCGATCTTCTTGTCCGGCCCAGCCTTGTACTCGACCTTTCAGTAGTAGTCTGCCAGCAGTAAAGACACGCACCGGATTTGAGCCGCCGCCAAGACTGCTGTGGGGTGGTCCTCACAAAACAGTTCAACCAGGGGCTCGTGATATGTCACCAAAATGAACGATCGCCCAAGCAAATAGTCGCGAAAATTCGACACTGCGAAGACCAGCGCCAATGCTTCATGCTCGAATTGCCTCGGCCTTCGACAGTCTGCGGGATCGGAATCCACTTGGCTTGTCGTGGCTTTCAACTCGATGCGGGAGCACCGGGCCGTACGGCGACGCGTCGCACTCTAGGTGTAGCGGCTTGGTGGGATCGAAGTGCGCCAGCATATCTGCTTGTCGTAGAGCTTGCTTTGACTTTTTCGAGCTACTCTTGTTGCTCTGGACCCCAAGTCCAGCGACGATATTTAACTAGAATAATGTAGAGTGGAGCGAGCAAAGTAGCCATTTTCGGAAGAAACCTGCTATGTCATAAGACCGATGCACGAACGTAGTTCGCTTATATTTTTGAGACTTGGAGCTTTAATAACTGCATTCAGGTTCTTCTTGAGAAGCTGCAGCCCGTTGCAGCTGATATTGTGTCTTAGGTAGCCGACTTCCGGCACACAGAATGTGTATTTATCCTTCCTTAACTTGACGCAATTTTTTTTTTTTTTGTAAGCATTGGAGAATTGCTTTAAGGGATGCTGAGGTGAGATTTGGATTTCACAAAATAGGGTAGCAGGAGTGTTCAACGGGACGCCACGAACCCCAAAACACCACTCATAAAGCGATATCTCGAACGGATGACCGTATATTTGTACAATAAGGATGCGATTGAGTAAGAATCGCGACGTCGCGTTTCCTACAGAATTGTCGAGGAGGAGAAAAACGGCCTTACTTCCTTCCCTCTTCGCGTCCTCGCGAAGCCAAAGCGAGAAGACGAGGAAACGAAAATAGCGACGTCACGGGCTTTTTTTGGCCTTCTTCAAGCGCGCTCTTCTTTCACAAGAAAACGAACACCCGTTGGAGGTATCGCTTTATGAGTGATGCTTTCGGGCATGTAGCGCCCCAAATAGCGCTTTCGCGTTGTTTTTTAAGATCAAAATTTCGTTTCACCATCCCTTTAAACCTTCTTCCACCGTCTTCGTTCTTCTCTGAAACCAGCACGTCATCCAAGTGTGGTCTTCAGCATAGACTCTATGATACGCTGAAAAATGGCTGATGCAGAAGCGAGATTATGAATATTTCTTCAATCAAAATTTCAAGAGCCATCACTGTTTACTGATTCTGGAATCATTCCCCTTGCCGCGGTGTTGAACGTCATTGTTTTTTATTGTTTGGCGACGCGATGCAGGTTCAGTGAAGACAACGCTAGGGCCATTCTGCCGTACACCTATTTACCATTTGGTGCTGGCCCCAAAGGATGTCTAGGCACGCACTTGGCGCTTCTGGCAGTAAAACTCTGCTTACTGTACTCTCTTCGAGATGTTGAGTTTGTCCGGACATCGAAAACAAAGGTAGGTCTGCCTTGTTACAATTTTTTGTGAAATCAATGTGCTTTTGACGTACAGGGCTCACAAAGCATTCCCAGTAGTGATACATTTTTGAACCCAAAATGGTCTTTACAATTATAAAAAAAAATATGATGCACGCATGGTGTTCAAGTTTTTCATTCATCTTAAGCGACGAGAAAGTTACGAAATACTTTCCAAACAAAATGCGCAGCTCGGAGTCTATTTCGCTTAACATGATGGTGTTTGGCGCGCTGATTGGCAAACCGTCCCGGAAAGGCCAACAGTCGTAGCACACAGGTACAAGGTGCGTTTTGTTTTTGTTCAGTGTTGCCAGTCCAGAAACGTTTTGATGCCCTCTCGTATTTTATGTACTGTTGCGGAGAAAATGTTTATCATTAATTTAGAAGTCGAGTGCCTGGCCTTTCGCACAAAATAGAGCGAACTGTTTTAATTTATAGGCCGCCAATAGGAAGCGAACATATGCCTTTCTTGATGTCCTCGACGAGCTACTCTATTGGTTTCTTTAACAAAACAAAATGTTTGTTTATTGCCAACATAAAGAGTGACATATTTGCAAATGATTCACATGTAAAAGATTTCAATTACATTATGTACAGTTTATGTCAATAAGATGCGGTAATGCAATCAATTTGGATAGCGAGAGAGAGTGCCGCATTCATAAATGTATGCTGACAAATATAAAACACGCTGGGCTGGTCCCTGAAATGTTTGGTCGTAATATTAGCGACCACCTGCCCACTTTGAACCTGAGTCCCTCTCCAGTCACTCACAATTAGATTAATCAAGTATATATCAACTATCAAAATAACGAATGCATTTAGTTTTACTTCATATAGATATTTAAATCACTCCGATACACAATAAAATAGCATATGTGTAGCGAAACTTGCGTTGCATATTATGACTTCAAAACATCTTCGTGTGACAAGTGCATATTGGGTGTTTTCAGATGAGGACAGCCATAGGGGCGTCATATCTATTTTTCTTAAGTTTTATATGAGGTAGCTGAACACGTCCACACAACAAGACGGGGCTTACTTTTGCAAGATATTTGGTTGGTTTTGGTAGAAAATATCGCAGAGGTGTTGAAAACAAGGACTTTCCTAATTGCGCGTTGACGCAACTTTGAGGGACCACAAGAATAAAGAATACAACTTTATTCACCAAAAATATTTTAATGAATAACGGCAAATTTAGTGTCTTTGATATATTGTGCAGGACACCCCTCTAATTGTTCTTATTTGAGCACTCCCATAGATTTTGTTTTTGTTTTTTGTAAATGACAGCTCTTTTTTTATGCTACCTGCAGACAACAAAAACAAAGTCACTAACCTGCGTATTATAACTAAAGAGTCCATCATGTGCCGAGATACTTTTACTTCGAAAATCTCAGCGGAACGTATGCATCTTAGATTGATTCTTGCTGTGCGACCTTTATTCTGCTAGCCACTAGTTCATTTTTTGTTTCCGGCGTTACCGAGAGAAAAAACAAATTACTATGCATGCTTTCTTGTTGGAATTTTGGTGTGCGAATGTTGTGTCAAGTATACTGGTCGTGGTAGCATGCATATCTGGTATGCTCGGAAACCAAAACGTTCAAAGTGAGCTCATGTATATATATATATATATCTTGCAACTGCGCTTGCTGTAAAATCTGATAGTACACGCCCAGTCAGGTAGAAAGTTTGTTTGTTAGTTCGTAAAAATCCGTAAAAAACAAAAAAAAACATCAAGCTAAGTTTTAAATTAAACATTAACCGCGGAGCATATGTTTGAGCATATACAATGATGACTTTGTTTTCATAGTGCCATTTGTTACTTCACAGGTGCCTCTCAAGTTCTACAACGGTTTCGGGTTACTCCACTCCGCGCCTTTTTCTGTTGGAATCAAAAAACGAAGTACAGCGCCAACGTCAACCACCACTCACAATACGAATTAAAAGCCCATGCTGTAATTAAGTTAACATTTTTGTAAGCATATGGGTATTACGTAGATCATCCGAGAATAAAAGTTAAAAATGTATATGGATTGATCAGTCCGATGGGTGTCATCCAATTCTTTTGACCTGGCTAGTCAAGCTGACCCAGTGTCAGACTTTATTCAGCGTGGGGCTTTTTGTCGTACTGCTCAAATTTCAGTTCGCTCCAGTGTTAATTTTTCGTCGTCACTGAGAACTTAAAACAACCTAAAACGACCAATCAAATGCCAGCATCACTGGGCGAACGAACTGCCAAGAGAGAAACGGCGTTCCAACCGGCCACACGCTGTCGTATGTCTATAAAATACTTACACCGAAAGGTTATGTGGACATTATTTTAAACTACTTTTTACACTGATTTCTGTAACACGTCACTTCAGGTTTGCGACGAAAGATATATTTTGTTATTACTCCGATAACATGGTTTTAAACTTTAGTAGCATGTCTCACGTCACTCTATCCTTTTACAAAACGAAATACGTATATTTCGTATTTCTTTCTTATTTTTAACAAATTCTTTACTTTCAGTGCCAGAGGCAAAACAAATGATAAGGCGTGCTTGCTAATCGATGCGGTAATTTCTACCGGCGATAAAATGTGATTTTTATGCCACGTGACCAGCTACACTTAAAGGCCGACGTACAACCTCGGTTTTCTACAGGGAAGATAATCCTCTTAAAGCTCCGCTCTCCGAAGCTGCGAGAGGAGCCAAGTTGGGGCAAGAAAAAAGTGGAAAGGACATAGGAAAGAAGGAGGTGCGCACAAGTAAGAAGCTCGAAGTGTGCGTCGGCCTTTAAAGAGAAGAACATAAAGTTGTTCGGATAGAGAGCCGAAAAATACAAGGACGAGACAAGCTGAAAAATAAAAGGTGGACTCGAATACACAGTGTATTGAAACAACACGTATAATAAAGGCGTCATGTAGAGGTCCCGTGTCATCTTTCTGTAAACGGTCTGATATATTGGTACACTTATTGTGATAAGGTTACGGATGCTTCGCTTAGGCAGTTTGTTACTTTTGTTCTAATTTTAGATACTTCGCGTGCTCTTTTGGACATTTTGTCTTTGTACGGAACTTACAAAAATTTTTGATTTCATGAAACGCTGGTGTCCATGGACATCTGCTAGAAGGAATGACAAGATGGACAGTCGGGCTCGTTCGCGTGTCAACGGCGAGCTCATGGGCGCGGTCGTTTACACACCTACCCCTCTGGTACATACGCGAGACCATAAGTCAGCCGGATTTCGTAGATGACTCTCGTGGCGGACTCAATAAATTTCTTCCTGATGTTCCTTTGCTACAGATGTCATTGGTTGGCTTGCGGTTGCATCATCCTTTCCTACTATGGCCTATTTCCGACCAGTCGCGAGGTTATGTAACACGCAGTGCCCAGTTATCGGCGATACGGTGTTTACGGACTCACCGATTGCTATGCGCTGCGCTCGCAAGTCCACTGACTGCTAAACTCGCTAGCAGGTTGCAGACGGCGCACAAGACAGGTAGGTTTCATGTCTAGAAGCAGTTTTGATAAAGCAGTGTCCTCCGTTTGCTTCGAAAGCGCTAGCACATCACCTGTGAAGACTGGTTGTGTAAATGCCAAATTTGAATACATCCCAATTTTCACTGCGTTGTATTTAACGTCTGCAACATATTCTAACATTTTCATACTCACAAACTGGGTACATACTTCAAAATATATTGTTAGGAATTATTTTTACTTTAGCAATGTTCGATAAGTCGTAGTCACGGCCGAATAGTTTTCCCACGCCTAGTCGAACGTAGTTGCTCAAACGACCAATCCTTAGAAAACAGTTGGCACACGCATTAACTACAAAACTGTAGTGACAACACCTCTTTGAATTGTATTTAACAGCCTGAATGCTGCAATACTTCAACTGTTTGAATCTGACAGACTAGCACGCAATGCAGTAGTTCTGTCTACCTACAGCGTCAACGAACGCAATTCCTATACGAATAGAGCCGCGTTCGAAACCCATAACAGCAGACTTTTTATGTATAGTTTATCATCTCAGTTTCAAATATTAGCGTCAAACGGGCCTTGCCACGTCGAAGGAGCAGTCTCCACTCCAATCCTGACTGACATTTAGTCCGGTCATCACGGCGGACCAAGGCAAATACAGTGTCTTCACTAATTCTGGGAAACCAAACCACTCTCCCTTCGGCTTAACATAACAAAACGCAAAAGCATTGCGATTAGTATTTCAACATTGAATCGTGAACAAACTGGCATGAACGACACGATATCCTTCAAGATGGCGCGTAGGGGACCAGTTGCGTCTCCGGGTGACAGATGGTGCCCTTTTTTTTACTAAAGGGACAGATCAGAATTCAGCTCGAAAATATAGTTTTTGAAAGCCAATAGTCTATAAATATAGTTGGTACTGCACAAGAAGCGTTGATTTTCGCATGCAGTTAAGATTATATCTACTTTGGTCAAAACACGGACAAGTGTGGCTGCAATTGTCGTCACACAGGCTGTTTAGTTCCCTCCGCTTTTACTTGCATTATTCGGGGTGTTTCACAAAACGCGCGCCAAGTCGCTCTTGCAAAAAGAACGCGTCGCAAAGAAAAAAGAAAGAAAAAAAAGACTGATGCCATATTGGCCTCTGCAGAAAGGCCTATTTAGAAAAAAAACTAATAATGTTCTGTATTATTAGGTTCTTAATTACGTTTGAGTAGTTAAATTTTTCATTAGTAAATTTAAATGTAGGTTTTCATTTTGAAATGTTCTGGATATCATGAAAAGTCACTGAATATGAGCCTTTTGCAAGAATCTAAGGCACAAAGGGCAGTTTACGGCGTTCAGAAAAAAAACTGAAAAAAAAAACCAGGTGCTTTGGACGCGTCTTCAAAGGGGCATTCACAAGGGGGATGCTTTTCGGGGAGGGGGGTGCGTGAAGTCAGTGATCGGTGGAACCAGTTTGACTCCCTCCCCAACGCCAACATTCATATGAGCGGCGGGTAGACGAGGAGAATGTCACTGTTATTAGACGCATTTAGCGATTGCATTGTCGACAACAGGGCTCGGTGCGCGATGACGAGGGTAGAAAAATGAGGCGCACATAAAACGGCGATACGCGATCATGGCAGCAGCGCTGTTGGGTGAAGAAACAACGAACTGTTTCCGCTAAAGGAAAAATATGTTTCTTGAATGGGTGAATGCAACACAAAGGACGTGGAATTCAAGACCAATTGTATGAGAAGCGGCTTGATAACGAAATTGATGAATATCGATAACACCTCCGGGTGCCTCGGACGACATGCCCAACAACGGAAGCCGCAACAAGTCAAGCAATTCCGATGCCTCCGCCTGTACCCTGCTGAGCGAAATCTGTAAAGTTGCCACACACGGGAACAAAATACCCCTAATTGCGAAGATAGGAGAATCAAACCATGTTCTCGCAAAGTCATTAAAACAGCGCAGCGTTTCTTTTTGCCGGCTCAAACCCTTCACCAATTCTTCTATGGGTGGCGACCCGATGGTTGCGCCTATTGGCCACGGTGGGCAGGACGACCGGCGCCGAGATGTCCTCTGATTGGCAACAGAAACCAATAAAAAAATATGTCCAAATTGAGTGTTTTATTTTTAAACGTCGTTAAGTACCGCTCGTTACTGATAATTTTTTAAAGCCCCCGCATTTTTTCGTTTGTGATAATGGCCAAAAAGTTTCTAATTGAAACCATACTTCTTAACTTGCCAAACGAAAAGTTAATTACTCAAAAGTAAAATACCTAATTATACGGAACATTAATCATTTTCTAAAACAGGACTTTTGGCAGAAACCAATATGGCATCAGCCTTTTTCCTGTGCGATGCGTACTTTTCGTCGAAGCGACTTGACATCGCTACTCCAATTCACTATAGGTGGCGCCACTCGTTTTCCAAAATGGCGGGTTTAGTGAGGGTCGGAGACGCATGACGCTGCTGAGCCTGTCTGCTTTGCTGCCTTCAATGAGCGACACAAATTATTTCTGGTAATATAAGGAAGCTGTGGTGTGTTGAGCGCAGGTCACCTCTTTACCCTGAAAACAACAAAGGTATTTAGTGCAATATTTACGCCAGGAAGCACGTTTTAATTCTGGAGTGAAACCGAAACTAACCTCTATTTTTGATATAATTTCTCAGTGTAGGTCTTAATAACAGATTCTTTCATACCTCAAGATGTGTCTCACACCGTAATTATTTAGTTAAAGAAGTTGTTCGCGGAAACAGTTTTGTCCCTTTAAAGACAGGGTCTTTCATACACCTTAGGGATAACATAGAATATTATTATTTGTTGAAAAACTCTGTGATGATATTTGTGCGTTGTCGCTGCCTTTTCTTGCTCATAATTGTTATGTGAAATAATTAACTTCGGGCCTTTCAATGGGTTTTCGGGTATTTCGATGATTAATTGCTTTAACATTTTACCCAGCACGAGAATAAGAGAATAAATCCAATTTATATAATATGTTCACAAAACGTACGAATTAAGAAACGCTGTTCTCACTAGAGAAATGCAAAGACGGAATCCGAGTCAGGCAGCTGAAGTGCGCGTCTTTTTTTTGAAGCAACGCGTGACGCATATGAGTTTATATTGCATCCAGTGTTTGACTGTTTGTCTATTTTGATAACCATGCCAGAGGTTTTCATGTGCTAAAAAGAAAACAAAATACCTTTCAGGAAAGACTATTATGGTTAAATGGCGTATTTTTGTGATCGTGGCGTTAATTGGGGGCATACATTGCCGCGATTTGTATTGATAATAATATAAATATTAAAATTAAGATATTTTAATCCGTAATTTTTTAAGCTCTAAAATAATTAGTTGCTTATGATCTAGTTTCGAACGCACGAACAAGTATGACAATCTAAAGTGTGCTATCATCACTGGTGCCAATTGCAGCATTTTCAATTACCAAGTTTTAAAATAAATATAGTCTAAAATCAATGAAAGCAACCTAGCTAATGTGAGAAATTCATGTAAAATTAGATTAACTTAGAGCGCTGTCAAAGTAGCGACTTTTGACAATCGGCAAAACTTGCAAAGTGGCCGCCAATACCCTTCCAGACCAAATCCCCCCCCCCCCCCCAAAAAAAAAAAAATAAAAACTAATTTCTTTTTTTTTAGTTACCAATTTTTTAAACATTTATTTACTTTCGTACTTACGCGCCGCCGTTTTGCCAATCTCAGCCTTTCCAGATCGATGGAACGCCTACCTGCTTGCGCGTCTACTCACTGCAGCACGTTTTGTTGGCGTCGAAAGCCGGTGAAACAGTAGTAAGTTTTAGTATTGCATATACGAGCGAACGCAAGCGCTGTGTGTTTGCGTAAGCTTTGCGTGTTCCACGCTGCGAGTATGCGGAGCCCGAAATTGCGGTCTGAGATCGGAACATGGCAACGATGCGCACGCGCAACGTGGAGCACGCCACACTAACACAAACGCACAGCGCATGGGTTTGCTTCTATACGAAATACCAAAACTCACTATTAAGGCCCGTTCACACTCTTGCGACCGAGAAAGACCGATAAAGACGAGACTTGTTAAGACCTCTTAAAATTTCTTAGGACGAGAGAACACACTGGCACGCTGGCGCCATCTATGCGGTGACCCTGGCACTGCATTTCACAAGAGCGCAGGTTTTGCGGTATTTCCGCAGAAATGATTTTTAGCGAGCCATGATCGCGAGCAGTTCCGCCGTGCCCTCTGAGCAGGAGAATCGGGAGGCCCTGACTAGAGCGCTTCCCGTTCCCGCCGCGGGAGGGCGAGCAACGAGTTGGAGACGCGAATACGAGTCTGTCGTTCGAAAACGAAACTGGTAAGAATTTTCATAAAAAGTAATATTAATTTTTAAAAAATCCACATTTCTTATTATTTTTTTGTAATCAAGTGATTGATGGAAAAAGACTTGCAAATGCACATTCTTTAAGATTGTAACTATATTATGTCCCACTCTAACCGCCGAGAAATAGTTTGAGCACAGAAAAGAGAATTCCCGCATCAAAGTTGGTTTCAGTTTCGAGGGGTTACAAGACGGACGGAGTAGTAAGTGCTGTTTGATGCGCGCTTTTTGAATTTTGGTTCGAGGTCTATTTTGAGCGTAAAATTATACTCGGTGCCTGTACTAAACTCTTAATTAACATGATCCATAGCGGTAAAATCAACTGTTTCGAAATTAAACCTTCAGGGGAACTTTCGGTTCCCTGGAATATTAGTTCGGAGTCAGGTGTTCAGTAATGAGACAGCTCATAAATTGACGTTGGCATTTAAATTGTTTTATACCATTAATAACATGGCTTAAACCGATAAAACTACTTTTTTTTCAACGCTGTAAGATGAATGTCAGTTTAGGCATTGTTCTCCACATGCCAAGAAAAAGTTAAAGAAGGTAAAGAGCTTCATTAGTGGAAATGCCGTTTTTAGTATAAAATGTTATACTCAATATCCCACAAAGCAGCAGTTAGTAACACAGCGTTTTTCCTGAAGACACATTCGTTAAATTCATGGTATAACATTTTTAATCAGTTCCTAACATAGTTGAAAGCCTCTGCTACCTCCCCATATAACTTTTTCCTCAAATTATGAGGAAAACAAACTGAATTTGTTTAGCACAGTGTATATTGGTAATTTTTATTGTGTTCCAAAAAAGTTAGCTCTCCAGACGAATACCGTGTGTCTCAACTAGCGGCCAGGCTCTTTAAATCGACAGCAAAAATCGGTTTTTTAACCTATCGCGTTACGATTTTGTACAGCGTTGCCCACAGGTGGTGCATTTTTTCTATAAAATTTGCAAAGATCGAATTTTCCTGAGAAAAAAGGGGTAAAAAATGAAAATGATTAACTCATATGAAAACGCAGCGAGCCACCGGTTTTCAAATCATAGGGCGCCCTATTGTTTAAAGAACGGTGGCTTCGCTGCGTTTTCACAGCAGTTAAGCCTTTTTATTTCTTTTTTTCTTCTTTTTCCTCAGGTAAGTTTGATCTATGCAAATTTTATAGAAAAATGCACCACCTGTGGCCAACGCTGCACAAAATCGTAGCACGATAGGTTAAGAAACCAATTTTCGCAGTCGATTTAGAGAGCCTGGCCGCTATTTGGAACCTGGTAAATTAAACTAATAAATTATCCACGGCAAAGCAATTAAAAAATAAGCAAAAATGAAAAAAATCAGGAGACATTAAAGCTTCGCATTTGTGTTGGTATATTGGATTAATTCGTGAAGACTAGTTTGCTGAATAAAGGTCAGTAAGACCACATAAAATTGACCAAGGAGTTTTTTTGTTGTTGTTGTCATCATTAAACTTGCATCAGATAACCGCTGGCTGACGTTATCTCAGCGATTGTATAATTTCGCCAAGTACATTTGGTCATCTTCCAAAGCAATATCATCACAGTTGCTTGATTTATTCTAGTCTAACTTTGGTTGCGCTTTTGGAGACGGAAGTAGTTGTAGTATGAGCATCTATTTATAATTTGTAGTAATCTAAATATAGGGGTATTTGTAGTTTGTTGCGCCGCCGCAGTGGGGCGCTATTTGGTCTGATATCAGCGCGACCTCGAGACCAAGCTTGACGTTCTCTGGCACCTTTTCTTGTCACTTTTCTCCACTCTTGGTCGCTGTTATTCTGCTCCTTGAAACAAGTTATTACTAAATCCTGGAGATTGGTGCCAGAATCTTTAACCGCTCATTCACACTGGAAGCGGATCCGCGTTCGCAAAGCGGTTGCGAACGCAGTTGTATAAAGATCCAGTACAATTGCACGCGCACTCGATGACATCAAGTGCGCGTGCAATTGTACTGGATCTTTATACAACAGCGTTCGCAACCGCTTTGCAAGCGCGGATCCGCTTCCAGCTGCAGTGTGAATGAGCGGTTAAAGGGGCGATGCAACAATTTTCGTACTTCGCGCAAATACCGCTTAGAACGGATCCCTGACGTTCATGACCTATGAAACACGCGTTCGTTTTTCACCCCACGCAATAGAAGTCCCAGGAAAAAATTAAAGAAAAACGAGCAGCGTTCACCCCCTCAACTCGCAGCCAGAACAAGCGGCCACGTGATCTGGAGCCGATTATATGCCGCCACCAGTGGCGCACCCACGGGGGGGGGGGGGGGAGGGGGGGGGGGTCATAGCCCCCCCCCCCCTCCCAGAGCTCCGCGATAATTTTTTTTTTTTTGCGTATTTTGACGGTTTTTTTTTAATGTAATCTTCGCAACGAGGACCTTTCAAGGTAGATAAATTATTCGCCCCCTCCCCTCCTTCTCCCCCCTTCCCCCCTCGCCGTTGCACTGGTGATGTACACGGCACGAGCGAGTCGTTTCCGTAATATACAATCTTACATTGACAGAGAACACACTATTGCCAAAATTACTTATGTCGTGAAAAGTGCTCATCTGATGAACCAATGTCACAACATTGCGTGCATCGATACACTGTCCGAGCAAAATGCAAAAATCACCAATGATCGTATTCACGCTAACAGTGTCGCGGTGTGTACAGTTTCCCACAGGGGGGGGGGGGGTTTGAGTGTCCTAACCCCCCCCCCCCCCCCCTCCCCCCGCCACCGTTGCATTGACGACGATGTACACGGCGTGACAGAGTTAGTACGAAGGAGTTAGTTCCGGATTTCCTTATCGTACTCAATTACTTTTGTGGTAAAACGGGCTCAACTCAGTTCCGAGGTGTTAAAATTTTGCGTCCCTCGACACACCGTTTTAGCAAAATGCAAAAACCGCCGGTGTCGCCGCGGTATGTACGTTCGTATATTTTATTTTTCTCGAATTTCTCTATATACTGTAGGAGATATAAAATCATTATTAATTCTATGTTCGGATATGTTTCGTATTTAAAGAAATAAACACCCCCAAAAGACGAAGCGGTTTCAGTAGTTAACCGTTGGGTCGTTTTTGAATCGCGTTCTGTCCCCAACTGTTAGAGAAAAAGCCTCTACACTTTAGGTTATTTTAACGCTTTCTCATTTTTGTGTAGCGCGGGTAGTCTGGAATGTTGTATAAGAAAAGCTGAGATATGCCTTACACACGAAATTTGAGATTTGGTTCCAAAAAGGTTTTCAGAAGGATTCCATATGAATTGACTGCATGGACTGCGTGCGCCTTCGCATTTCGAAGCATCTAGGACCGAGTTATACATTTACTGTGTATTTTTGCGAGAAATATTCTTGAAGGTGGTAAGTTCAGTTCAGCACGCTGCTAAAAGCGTTTTTTCTTTTCCTTAGATTTTGACACCAAATAAATATAAAATAACGGACAGTATGACACAACCTTAGTTCATACGTCGTGCTGTGCGATATTTCATTCATTTTTTTTGTCTCAGAGACTCAGACGATGCCGCCTCGAATAATGACCTCGTCACGGTCGGCTCCACGGAAAGGCGAGGCGGCAAAAAACTTTCAGTTTCTGCAGCGACTCACCCAAATAATAATAATAATAATAATAATAATAATAATAATAATAATAATAATAATAATAATAATAATAATAATAATAATAATGCATTTTATTTCCCATTCTGGTTGGTACAAAAAAGGGAGGACGTCAGGACAAAAAGCTGCGGTTGCAGCTTGACGAGGTCCTGGCGCCCTTACACACTTTGGCGGAAAAGCAGCATTGTAAACACAACGAAAACAAACACAAAAATGGGCACTAAAACACAATCACGAGTATTCACATTGTTGCACTCAGCTTGAATGCATCAAAACTTGGGGATCTACGTTAGAAAGTCGGTAAGTGTGCCTAGATTTTTTTTTCTTTTTCGAATTCTTATTATTTTGTTTTTTTTACATATATAACATCCAAAATTGTATGCTGCATCTAACTAATCAAATGACCTGAAAGTTGAAATCAACAATGCTAAGTTCGGGATTGATTTATTTTAAGTTTTAGCGAATTTTAGAAATGACCTCGCTTTTTAAATGTCTTTCTTGCTTGTTTTTTTTTTCCTTTTTTTAATGTTTGGCAGGGATTGGGCTGTTCGCAAAGTCAGTTTGTTTTGTTCGTTTTGGAGAGGGGGCGCGTGTGGCCTTCGCCGACTTACGCGCGTCTCGTACGTGGGGGTCATGTCCCGTCTTCTAAAACCAAACAGGATCCCAGATTCCCACGCTATTTTCTTTCTGGTAGATGGTCGGTCATAAAAGCATGCGGAGCAGAACAACAACACGCAACACAAAAGACCCCACGCTCTCCTCGAGGGACATCACAAGAAAGCGCCACGAACCCCACCCGCTCATACAATGAAAGCAGAGCCGATATGTTCTGCACAGTTTACGACTCAAGACCACATCCGGCAGGCACCCATGGAAACGAATGCGTCCCGTGCTCCCCAATTAGGCTCGAGGCGCCCCGGAGGGCGACATTTTCCTTGACACTTCCCGCCTGGGCCGATCCTTCCGACGATACAGCTGCGCTTTGACACAAACCGACCAAAAAAAATAATAATAATATGTTTTTAACTGTCACTTTGTCACTAATTGCAAATATATGGTTGTGCTACTCGAAAAAAGACGTGGACAGGGTATACCGACGTTTCGGGCGGACGCCCTTCTTCTTCTTCTTTGCAATTCTAATCCGTTCTAATAAGCTTGTAGACCGACCCCCAGTCGACCATTGGACAGGGGTCTTCCTGTAGGCTGTGACTCTGTTGGGTGTTTTAAAATGATTGGATGGCCGCCCCCAGAGAGGGAGGAGGCGTGAAGCTATCCCTTCCGTGTTCTCTTTACGTTTCTCAATCTTTTTCTCTCTCTCTTGTTGTGCATTTTCCACCTCTTTCTCTTTTCTATCTTGTTCTTTTTGTTTTTTATTTATTTCCTCCTTTCCGCCAGGCCGTCTTTTCGTGCACTTCACAGAAGCAATAAAATTCGGTGCGCTACCCCCCCCCCCCCCCCCCCCCCCCCCTTACATCGGCAGCGACATTCGGGCTTCGAGCTACAAAACAAACTGCCGATTTTCATCTTAGAGCATCTACTCAACTAGTACTGCTCATTGCGCACCCATGCCACGGTGTAAGTCTAACAACTGATTTCTAAGACTGATCGGTGCGCGAATTCAAGAGTCCGCGATGAGCTATATCACCAAGGCCGCCTCATTGAAGCGCCAGCCAAATTCTGTGCTTACCTACTACTTCCCTAAAAAAAATCGCGATTTGGAGCCAATGGACGCATCACCATCGGAATGTATGACTCCCAGCATCGAGAAGTCGATCATTCAACAGACGCCATCATCCTCACCGGATTCCTCTGTGCGATCCGTCTCTGCCCAGCATCTTCCAGTTTCTGCTGCGACTCACTGCTGCGACTCAAAATTAATGGTATTTTCGGGATCGACGTTCAATTATATTTCATGTCAAGTAATCAAGTAATCTAATGAGAACATTTCGAGTGGAAGTAGTCGTAGTCACGAATTTCGTTTTCATAATTTTCGTAACTCGCACATAATAATGGATTTAGGACAGGATGCATGCCATGGGTTCGGCCACGTTTTTTCCTCCCGTTGTCCCGTGACTGGTCCATATATGCGTTACCGCTGTTGTTCGGATGGCTTGCACACAGGTTGGGCCTTATTTGCATGACAGGTAACCTCGTTCCACTGGTGTAATGTTGAGCAACAAAGTTTTGCAGACGAGACATCCCCAGTCACAGTAACGCTCACTTGTGAAAGAAGTGTGAAGAGAGAAAAAAGCACTTGAAATATGTGCATTAATTTGTACTGAATGTTCATAGACATGAAGCAAAAAATAGGGACACTAACCAAAAATTTAATTTTTGGTTATAGTCCCTTTTTTCGCTTCATGTCTATTCCTAACCAGGCAGAGGGCTGCCGGACGTTTACCTTCAAATGTTCATAGAAAATTAAGACTTCATTTTGTGTTTTCATATTTGAAAATTAGATAGAGCAATAATATTTTGTATAGAGCTGGGTGGCTATGTCCAAATACCAAGAAAAACCATTTTCTCAAAAAATACTTCTACCCAACTTTTTACCAATTAAAGACCAGCCTGATTATACGCGGGTGTGATGTAGGAAAAATTCAAAAAGGTTACTGCTCTCTATGAATGTAAAACAACAGTTTTGGATAAATAAATGTACATACCAAGGAATGCGATCGTGTCGATGGGATTAAAATTAATTCGCGCAGTGCAAATAAAATCTCGCAATGACGCGTACAAACGAACGGACTTAAAAAAGGGTTAATTTACCCCCCCCCCCCCCCCGGCCAGCCCTCTCTCCTCCGATCGGTTGTCAAAATTTCACAACCCCCCCCAGGCAAAAATCCTGGGTGCGCTAATGGCCGCCACTGTTGATCATAGCCACGCGCTGGGGTTGGCAAAGCACTGGACACGCGCTGAGTTCCAGACATTGTTATAGCTCGGCTATTGTCGTCGTTGCAGCGATTGGACACGGGCCACTACCCGAATGCTTCTCCAGCTAGTAATCATCACGAGCCCAAATCGAGTGCCCACGCAATGCTCGGGTCCAATCTATGAACTGCATTCAAATATCGTCATATGGGTGTACTGCGATCCCCACGTTACGTCATCAAATTTTGCGAAGGAGAGATTGAATGAAAATGATCGCTTTTGTCCTTGAAATTACACTGCAACAAAGGAGTTTCTTGGCCAGTGGCGTTGCGTGTGAGTATCCTTGAGTTTACTGGTGCCAGTAAGCTCGTGTAAAGTGAAAAACATTCTAATTGAATATCGTTGCACCGGTCCTTTAAGGCGCCGCAGCTCGGAGCACGTGTAGTGAAAGCTCGCGCTGTAGAATTCAGGGATCCTGGGTTCAATCCCCACTCCTGCCCGTTTCAATCTGGATGAGCGTCGTACCGGCATGCGGTCGTGTATCAGTACTGCGTGATGCACATTAAAGACCTCATGCTAGCGGTCATACTGCATTGGCTAAATTTCTCATCTACAGTGCATAACAGTGTCGCCATACTCTGGCAGACTTAAACTCCTGTTGTCTAACCAACTCAAGACTAATTTGTTTATAATTTTTTGTCTAAAAGCACTTGTTGACCCTGAGGCGTCTACTTCAGTAATTGGCAAAACTATTCGGAGGAAGTCAAAACTTGTTATTCCAAAGGGAAGGCGGCAGTTTTTATGGTGTCAACACGACAATGATAATTTCTCTTGGTTTGGTTTTCGTCAGAATCCTTACGGAAAACTAACCTCATCGACAGCATTTTGCAGTCTTAACCAACTGCACGCACGGCGTTATTCTAAGATGGAATGCTTAGCCAGTCAACAGTTCCTTTGACTGTTAGGTGCGAACACTTGCTCTCAGCAAAATTACGGATGAAGCTTCTTCACCCCGTAAGCAGCGATGCAGTGTTCCGTGCCTTGAATAGCAATCGGACAGCGCTTATACTGCCGCCGTCGTTCAATTGACTGGAAATCTGAGGAACGGTAGATATAGACGAAGGAAAATAGCGAAGTTTTGTTTCAAAGGGTATTTGATTTAGCCATGGCTATTATAAACATTACTGCTACCAAAACCACAGTTTTGAATTTTAAGAAAATAACATCAACAACTCCTAAGCCTTGATGGCTGGTACCTGCGTAGCGCTCGCAAGAATTAACAATATAAAAAAATTTCTATAGGTTTTGACCTTTCAATAACGAAGCTGTATACTCCGCTAGCGCCTTCGCTCAGATATTGTTTTGTTATCGGGTATCGCAATTAGGGCACCAAAATAATCTACTAAAACTCGTCAATACAGTTTATATCAATAGTGTGCATAATCATGCTGCAACACTAACGTTCTCTCATATGAATAATAAAAAAGACCTTTCCAGTTGCACTAAAAATTATTCGCCCTGATTTGTAGCAGTAGAAATAGGATGTCTTGAACAGCTTCACAATTTCGTTGATATCTTCAATTTTGGTTTGACCTCTGCCCTAAAAATCAACAGCACAACACGCAGTCTAGAACTCATCGACCGATGCCCAATCGTCCTTATTGAGTTTCGCATTCCAAAGCAGAATGAATTTATAGTAACATTGATAAAATATCTTACTAAAACTCATTTGAGAAATCTTAATATTCTTGGTCCTCCCCTGGAGTTCTCCTGAAGGAACAAGACGGCGCTTGACGCCTTTATCTTTTACAGCGAAGTTGTATGTGACTCGTTTGTCGGATTTCGTCCTCACGAAAAAAAAAAAAAGAAACTTTCAGCGACTGAAGCCAAAAAAGTGCATATCACGCGTACAACATACAGCGCAGCATTCGCTTCAATAAATAACAAGCGCAAAACAAGCATCCAAAACACCTAATTGATGATAAGGCGCTCCTGATAACAACGCGAAGCACGTAGCGCGCACCGCACAAGTTTCCGGGTAGAGATTACTGTTGCGGAAGCTGCCGCGGCGACGGCAGCTTGCGACGTGGGGAGTGCCGTCACTAGCCTTTCATATATAAAAAACGTTTTGGTACAGTGCATTTACTTTTCGGGGAGGAATTGGCCGAGTGGACTAACGCGTCTCAGCTCGGAGCACGGAGCAAAAGCTTGCGCTGGGAACCTCCTGGGTTTGATCCCCCCCACCCCCGCCCGTTTCGATCTGGATGAGTTTCGTACCGGCACGCGTTCGTGTGATCACTACTGCGTGATGCACGTTTAAAACCCCAGGTTAGCGGGTGTACTGCACTGGCTAAATTTCTCATCTACAGCTAAGAGACCGATTACCCGTTGAGGCGTATCTCCTCAAGGCTGTATAAAAATACAGAGCGAGCCAAGCTTTTTTTTTCTTTGCATTTCTTTTGTCAATCATTTTGTATAGTGCAGTGGGCAATCGTTGCAGGTGATACCACAGCTTCGCTGGCCAACCAGCTTCCCAACGTAAATTTGCGCCCAGCTTTTTTTTTTTTTTTTTAGAAGCAGCTACACGAAAATAAATTTTAAAAAATGTCTATCTCCTTCCCCGTATCAATAATGCGAATGTTTGGCGGATCATGTTGATCAGACGCGTGATAGAATGCGGGCGAGTTTTGGTATCTTCTTCCAGCTTCCGTGTCTTTTACGTAGAGCGAAAGCTAGCGCTGCAGAGCCCAGGTATTCTAGGTTCAATCACCACAACTAGCCCGCTTCGTTTTGGATGAGCATCGTACCAGCGTGCTGTCGTCTATCATTGCTGCATGATGCACGTTAAAGAGCTTAGGCTAGCAGTGGAACAGCACTGTAAAAAAATTTTCATCTACGCCGGTGATTCCAGACGTCCATTAAGACTGAATAATTCTTCCCGCTGTCTAAACATACACACAACACAATTACTTTAGTGTCTTTTCGCGCATTCAGTTTCAAATAAAGTGAGATCTCAATCATAAAAAAAAAATCAATGATTCAAACGGCAAATTGCACAATTGCACAATAAGAAAGAGAACAAGGCTTTAATTTCTTCTGCTGTCGCCCTAGGTGATAAGGTGAAAGAGAGGTGGAATAGTCACATAGGTGTCACAACAGAAGAGTAGACGTTCTTCTTGCACATCTTCGTTTCGGTCACGTCAATTCTCGTGTTCTGTTTCGACAGCTTGACTCATAAAGTATATTTGTGATGTTGGGGCAGTTATTTCGATATATGTCCGCACATTGGGTTGGCACTTCTTCATCTGCAAACCTTTCTTGCACAAAAAGTGAACACCCTAAAAAAATGCAGATCATGAAAATTCTCAAATTGCGGGTGAAGTATACCATGCATCTTCCATCCCGACCACGTGTAGTAAGCCGGTTCTTTAACATATAAATTAGTGGCCAGAGTGCAGTCCCTAAGCCAGCGATATATAAAATCACATCGCTGCGTCGTGCTACCTTTTTATTATCGTCTTTTGAGCACACAAAGCGGTTGAACCAATAAAGTATTAAGATATTTAAAAAGACTTGAGTGTGCACGCGTTCTGGTCGCTGCCCCCACTGTTCTTTTAAGTATTATGTGTTAACTATACCAGAAGAAATTAGTTTATTTAAATACGACATATGCATTTTTAAACAAATATGGGCCGTAAAAATTATCAAACATTCTTTTGCCCATGGACAAAAAGAAACAAAAATGATACCATTCAAACCTTTAAAATTTGCACATAACACTAATTCGGTAATATTTTATGTCATTAAAACAAACTGATGAACTCTTAGGCACTAATGCTTCTTGTTAATAAACTTGCAATAATTAAGTCGTAACATACTGACACGAATGCAGTCATGAACAATTTATATAAGGAAAACCTAACAAGGCAAAAGTAAAAATATATGGCAGCTTTGCAAGAAACAGATTAGTCACGGCCAGAAAGCCGTCTTATTGTTTTCTTGGTTTTGTGTGGATGTACAGTGTGTCCCCGAAAAAACTTTACAGGGTTTTTTCACCGCAAAACGGAACTAGGCATCGCCGAACGCTCATTTTCTGCCCGAAGGTAGCACTAGAAGTCCGAACCAGATGCCGAAGTATCAGCGCGAACCGATATTTTATTCAGAAGTTATACATTTTTTTTTCTGAAAATGTCAAGGGGAAAGTGTTGGTCGGCAGACTTTTCGAATACATGGTGCTCTATGGCGCCAGAGACCCAAAACGGGCGAAAATAGGCCTCATTTTCCCATTGAAAGTTTCAGAAATTCACTACTAACTTTTGAATAAAATATCGGTTCGTACCGAAACCTCAGCATTTGGTTCGGACCTCTAGCGCTACCTTTCGGTAGAGAATGAGCGTTCGGCCATGCATAGTTTATTTTTGCGGTGAAAAAAACCCTGTAAATTTTGTTTTGAAACACCCTATACAGTATTAAGAATGCAAAGCTCAGAAATTAGTCTTACAATAGACCTGATCAACAACTAAAGTAAGACATTTCAAGTTAAGAAAATCAGTTTCTTTCAGGATGGAGAAGTATCTTTGGTTATGATATGAATGATCATTTATAACCCATTAGTGAATCGGTTTGTACAATATAGCTCATTTTAATCTAATAAAATTTAGGGTTTCACTTTACTCATTTAAATTATACTAAACGTTTTATTTAAAATGCATCATTATCAGGTTTAACTTTTTCTATTCAGAACTCCCCTTGTCTATTCACATGGCTGGCAGATCGGCGTCAACACTAGCTTCACAATTAAAGCCTAGAGTTGAAGGTAACGCGTTGCAAGTAAGGGCGTTACCGGTGATGCGTTACGTTTTTCGGTGACATAGTAACATAGACGTTACATTGTCAAAGCAGTTAGGCATAACGTACTTACGCTATTCATTTTTAGAAACGGGTAACTCGTTACATCTTGTAAGACTTAAAAAAAATTACACTTCATTTTTTTTTCGTGTTTCTAGGTGCCAAGTCATGCGAATTCTTGCCCATATCTACACGCCTTCAAATTTAGAACCGTAAAAAAAAAAAAGATAAGGTAGTTACGTTAAATTGCTGCATCGACATAATGTTTCTTCAACATGGCGCTTATACCATAGCTGTAACGTTAAAACAGTGAAACGTTTTATTTAATTACTAAAAAGTAACACAAAGGTAACGCCCCTCGCTTTTTATTATTACCTTAACGATAACGCGTTACTTTCATTTGGAGGTAACGTAAGTTGGCAACGCGTTACATTTTATTCAAAGTAACGAGTAACGTATTTCGTTACTTTTTTGTAACGCCTTCAACACTGGAGCCTGAGTCAACAAATTGAGATTTAAATTACCATTATTTTCTGAGGGCACGCGGAGCACACTGCACGTTCTGTTGGGCTCGAGGTACATCAGAATGAACAAAGTGTCATTTTTATCCACTGAAAAAAAAAAAAAAAAATATCACAATTATTTGCGTAATACTGACATCTCTGCGTACGTCCGGCGTTCTATTTCAATCCGGTATAGAGTTTTAAAGCAGATAGTTCACAGTGAGATCAAGGCTCTTTTTAAGTACTGTTTGATGAAATTTTTGTATATAAGAATAATGTTACAATACCTTTTATAACAACCGCCAAAATACAAGTTCAGACGCGCAAATATCAATTGATTCACATCAAGGAGTCGAAACTTCAAAGTGATTTTCGAAGTTCGAATGGTAGAGTGACATAGATGCTCAGATATTTGACACAAATAGCGACTATGTTGTAATATAAACAGTTAGCAAACTTGATTAAAGGGGGGATGAATTGATGGAACTGGGAGTACCATGCGCGTTGCGGAAAAGAAAGAAAACGCTCCCGTGACATGTCGCGTCCTAACTTTACATTGCTTCTCGGAGTCTCAAGATAAGTTTCGATTTTTCTTGCAGGCAGCATCCCGTTTCGAACTTCTTGTTAGTAATGAAAATTTTAGGAAATATTTTTGAAAGCTTAAATTATTTTATGTCCACAAAAAAATAATAATAAAAACAATTTCATTTTTTTCAATGGCTGTTTTTATACGAAATCGAGGTGAAAATGTGCTTTGAACAAAATGCGTTGCAGTGTGTGAAACCTTGATAAACTTGCAGCGTACACTTGAATATAACTAGCGCATAGGACGGAATAGGCATATGATACTAGTTATATCAGCCTAATAAAACATCAATTGTCTTCGTCACCACAGAGAACTGTTAGTGCAACTTTTTCTGAACCCATTTCTTGATATTCCTCGGGATCTGGCTTGCATGACACACCTTTTTTTTTAAGAAAATTGTATTTCTGCTGAGTGTCTTTGAAGATCCGAACACTCTTACATCATTTACACGTTCAGCTCACGAGGTTTAAAAAGGAAAGAAGAGATATGTTTTATTCAAACATTGGCCAGAATTTTAAAGTATACACGAGCCCCTGGGATGCATAAGTAAAAGCCATTGCTATCTTTTTATTGTCCCAGATATTACTTCCTTGTGATAATAAATAACTAGACGAACATAGTTTATTTCTGAAAATTACCGTACGAATCACGCAAACAACGTAAAATCTAAAACTGGCTCGAAGTAAAAAATAAATAGAAATTAAACACAACATAAAAACCCGAACACACCAGAACTTTTGAATCGACCGCGACTGGGTTAACACGGGGTGAAGCATAAATTTGGAAATACAATTCTCGCCAGACGTAAAGCACGATTCTTGGGAGGACCAGAAACGGCTCTCTCCAGACTCCGAGGCCCTCACTGCATTTTGTAGTACGGGAAACTTGCATTGAACATATTGCACACAGCTGATATTCTGTGACATATTGCTGCGATTCTTGACACATCTCAAAGCTCGATAGGCATACATTGCGCATACAGATTAGCTTGTGAATGTTGTAGACCAAATGGTTTTAAACCCCCTTTATTAGAATGCAACGACCCATTCCAAAGAAAATATTTTTTCAGTGAAGCAAGGTAGTGCACTAGATTTGTTTTATAAGAAATTTAATAATAACATAGTCCGTTGCAACCTAAGAACGAAGGGCGAGGGTAAGACGGGCCGGGGAGGAGGAACCAGACGGAACGCTGGAGACGAGAGGGGGAAACCTCCTTCTCTCTTTAGCGTTCCGTCCGCTTCCTCCTCCCCGGCCCGTCTTACTCTCGCCCTTCGTTCTTAGGTTGCAACGGACTATAGTTATTATTTTGTCTAAAATCCCTATTTCACCCAGTCAAACACCATAGTAGCTCACTGCTACGTTGTTTTTTTTTTTTTTTTTAATGTAAACAAAGTTTCAACTCTGTATCGGTTAATTGGAAAATGTAGGTTTATAATCGAACATTTTTGTGTAGGTACTTTTTATTCTTTATATTTTAACAGAGCACTTGCGCCGCTTAGCCGCGCATTTTGAAGTAAATTAAAATATCTTGTTTGCAAGCGAAACATTTTTTACAGAGATTCTTATGAAAAGTTGGACAATTTTTTTCCACGAGTATAGATCGCTTTAATGTTCATGTTAATTGAACTTTGGCGATTTCACTTTGTAGCCCAGAGCGCACTCGCCAAAGAGTCCGACCCTTTATCTAGTGAGCAGATCACGCTGCACACTCATGAACGCTGAAGATAGCAGCGGCCAGAAGTCATTTTTGCACCACCGTATTTTCCGAAGAGACACGGGGTAACACAATAAGGCCACTATAAGATGACACTAAAAACCAAATCGAAAAACACGTCGGCAAGTTAAAATCACCAGGACAACCTAATATTGACAATACAAGAAGAATCACATACCTGGAGATGTTTTGTGCAGCATGGCGTTCGAAGTATTATGCCCTTTTGTGGTTGTTAAAGTTACCGGTAAGTCGAATGCTCTGCCGAGAAATGCACACATATGTTCCTCATTAGGGACATAATGATTAACACAAAAATACATCAATGTTAGACTTACATTGTTCTATTTGGAAGCCGTGCGCCAAACCGATTTAAGTATGTACCATTACCATAGGTGCACAGTACTGCCGACGATATGCATCTTATCGGGCTTCCAGTATGGTAGGTGCGGTACATCATATAATATGTTTCAGTCCCACTAAGCAACTGGAAAAAAATTTGACATACTTGTTAGTACAATGTACAGTCTGAGTTAACCTTATTTTATATTTATTTTATATTTGCTTGTACGACCTACAAAAAAGGCAGAAAAAAAGGGTTAATTCGTCTTCGCGACATGAGTGGAAGACATCCTGCACCCTATTCTACCGCTGGCGAGTGACCTTGGGTGTCATTAAAATGTAATCGTATTCCCCATAAAATCGTCTCTTGTTGCCTGACAAGCCCATATTGCGGAGTTAATTAGATACTACCAGTTATCTAGAGGTTAGGTTTCCAATCGTGATTATTCGTGTCGTTTATTTTCATTCGAAATTTAAGGCTGCAGTCCCACGAAGACCATATTTTTTCGCGATAATTATTTTACGTTCTATAAATACAGGGTGTCCCCGAAAGAAATTTGCAGTTTTTATTTTCATCGCAAAAATAAACTACGCATCGCCGAGCGCTAATTTTCCGCCCAAAGGTAGCGCCAGAGGTCCGAACCTGACGCCAAAGTTTCAGCAGGAACCGCTATTTTATTCAGAAGTTATAAGTGATCTTCTAAACATTTCAAAGGGAAAAGGTTGATCGACGGAGCTCTCGAATACATGCGGAGCTCTATGGCTCCAGAAACTGAAAACAGGCGAAAATGGGCTCTGATTTTCCATTGAAATTGTCGGAAAATCATTTATAACTTTTGAATAAAATATCGGTTCAGGTTTGGACCTCTAGTGCAACCTTTGGGCGGAAAATGAGCGCTCAGCAGTGCGCAATTTATTCTTAAAAAAAATGTAATTTTTTTGGAGGGACACTCTGTGCATACTAGCTACTTTTTTAGCCTGCCTGTACCCACGCGACTATCAGCTGTGACAATTGTGACCACTCCGTAAACATACTACCTTTCAATACACATTCCTTCTCGCTAAAAGAACTAAACTGTCCTTTAACGTCCTAGGAAAAAACTTATAGTAAATATCACCTAGGTTGTATTATTCAGCAAGTCATCATTCACAACGACACAATATAAAAGAGGCCACCGTAAAACTTTAACTTGAAAGTGGACCAACTTTTATATAATGGATTCTCAAATTATTTTATTTGACTATCCACTACATCCTTGACTTAAAAAAGACAGTTTCTCGTTCTAATTAACAATCTCTATGGACACGGCAGGTAAGAAATCAAGAAACCTAACACTTAAACAAACAAGAACCCGCTCTCGAGAAGGAAGACACTTTTACACAACATGTCGCACCGACTGTATGTACATACAAAAGCAGAACCTGGAATAAAAGCTGGTTATATATATAAAAAAAGAACGAACCACAAAGTAAGTACCCCGGAAATTCAGACAAAAGCTTCAAAGTTGCATTGTAATAGGCGGATTCCTAATGCAATGACGTGGACTGTTTATTTGACTATTCTAATCTGAAACTTCTGAGCAGCATATTTTGAATTGTAGTATAGTACTTCACGCCGATTTAACCGCTAAAGACCTTATTTCCTATTTCAGTGGTTTTCCCACTAAAGTTGGTGGTTTTCAGTGCTGTCTAGTGGGAGAAATTGCTATTTTAAGGGTGTCTTTTTTCAGTTTTCAAGTTCTCTTAGTGTTTTCTTGGAGGTCTCAAATGTTTTATAATTTCCATTTGTAAATAACAAATAACAGATTCAGTGGAGACAAGGGTTGTCATCTTTACTTGTTCATATGGAGGCTTGGCCAATTTGGTATTCATGCTGTATAAAAATATCGCACGAAAGACAAGGGACAAAAAGGAGACACAAAAGACGAACAAAGCGCTAACTTACAACTGGGATTATAATTCCTTCATTCCTTCTTTTTTTCTCGACATCTATTTAGCTAGAACTGGTGCTTGCGCCAGATCACTGATGACTTAGAAAAAAAAGTAAACTAATAACCAGGAGCGGTCTTCAGCTCACGAGAGACATTATTGAAGAAGAAAAATTGCGCTACACGAACAACCCTGCGTCAGCACCCTTTTCCTAACGTTATCAGGGATGGAATATTTAGCGGGACACATTTAGCAATCCTATATGTATTTAAACGTGAAAATGTTTGACAGAAGTCTGTCTGGTTGGGATCAAATTAGGAAATGAAGGAGCCGAGTTGGTTCCGAAGCGTAAGACCCCTTCACGTTTCGGGATCGGTTGGTGAACATTTTTATTGCCATATTTTATATCTATGTATCTGTTTGCATGCACTATGCGTATCTGTATTTGTATGCACGAATCTATTTACTTATCTGCCGTATAAATGAACAAGTCTTCACCAAGAAAGTCGTAAACGTGGAAAAATGTTTAAACAGCAGTAGAGGCTTTATTACACGACGTTTCGGGAAGAGACTTCCCTTCTTCAAGTGTGCAAAAATTACAGTTGCAAAGCGTTTTTAGAGAGACCAAAGGAGAGGAGGAACATTGGAAAAAGCGGAAGAAAAAAGTCAGATATATTATAGTACAAGTAAAAACACTTGAGCATGAAAAAAACAAAAAATAAAAAAAAATACATTTTAACAAAACACACAAATAAAAAATACAAAAAAAATAATAACGTGGTAGTTTTAAGGGGAACACGGTCGCGGCACTCGTTAGCGAAACCAAAAAAATATATCACAGGCAACGGCCTCGGTCACGTTAGAGTTAGAGCTCCAGATCCAGAAAAACAACGACATACAGGGGTCAAGTCGAGTGAGCCTAAGCCAGTATAACGCCGAAGGAAACGAAGGTCATAAATAAGCCCGAAGTGTGTGTAAACGGACACCAGAAATGTCACACGTGGGTGGCACCGTTCAACAGAATACCGAGAAATACTCCCTAAAGGGACAATGAAGGCGATTTTATTAATTTTTTTAAATGGTGTTTTTAGGCTTCTTGGGAACCTGGCATACTGCCCAAATTTTTGTAGACATTTGTGACGCATATTTCTGTGCCTACAAATGAACTGAAGAAACCGAAACTGAACTATCTCCATTCTCATTTCTGGGCCTCCGAAAACGGAGGTGACGTAGGAAGTGACGTCATAAGTGAATAGTCGGTATCGGTAGCATTTAGGAGATCGAGACTGGTTACCGCGGTGGGTTATAGCACCGCGGTAGCGCGACTGTTTCGTTGGATCTGTCAACATGGAATACAATGCCACTCTCGTGAGCGAGTTCTGTTCGGGCTTCCGTTCAGTGACCTAACACCAACGGAACGGGAGTACGTGTGTGGCGTTCTTCGACATCACCCGAGGCCGACGGTGACCGCGCCGGCAACGACCGGCCCGCTGGCTCCGAGCAGCAAAGCTGTGAGCAACATTCGCACGGGCGAGACGAGAGCGGCGCGTTGCCGAAGGACAGGCCCTGTCCCTGTCCGACAGGGACGCGGTGGAAATGCCGAGGGGAAAGCGGAAGCGACCCTGGAACCGGTTCCTTCGCGGGGGACGCTCCCCAAGAAGGAGAAAATAATCAGCACCATTTTTGGTTTTCACTAAAGTCGGACGTCCACTCATTTCGTCGTCAAAGAACAAGAACGATTACTGGTCCTCAGTCGACCGTTTGAACAGACATCTGCGGCGCACAAATTTGGCATGACTACCACTTTGCAGAATCCTTCGAGTACCGTGTTCCCAATGTAAACACGACATCGACGTCTCCAGCGTGCTCCGCGCTGCGTTCTTTATTTTTTTGTTTTTCGTTTGCCCATAGTTGCTCGCTGCCCGTTTCACGTCCAGCGTAGCAAAGAAAAAAAATGAGTATGCTGTTTTATTTACGGTTTAGTAATCATCTCCGGTCCGATTTATACTTTTCCTGGTTATTCAAGCGGAAATTAGAACAGTATTCCCAAAAACTGCGAACCAAAACGTGACCGAGGCCACGTCACTCGTTTCGACCAATCACTGACGCGTCTTTTGTGACGTCGCGCTTCTTGGCCCCGCAACGGTCACGTGAGCTCCGCTTCTCCCGCTTCTCCCGCAACTCTCGGGGCGTCGCCCCAGTCGATCCTGGTACGATTATTACCTCGACTGTTTCATTGATTTGCGCGGCACACAAGCGCCGGTTTCGACTGAAATTCGGGCAACGTGGCCTGGGACGGGCCTGGAACCCAGTTCAATCGTCAAAAAAACACCCGAAATTGCCCTCATTGTCCCTTTAAAACGCCTCCCAGCTCAATCTCCCCCCTCCCCCCTCCCCCCCCCAAAAAAAAAAGGAGAAGAGGAAAGTTAGCGGGCGACGTCCCCCAGTGTTGGACAAAATACTCGATAAAAGTATTTAAGTTAAGTTACTAAATAGCTGCTTCATAAAGTATTTAAAATACTACTCAAGTTACTTTCACTGTAAAGTATCTTGAGTAGAGTACAAATACTTAGAAATGTATTTTAGTTACTTTTGAAGATACTTCCGCATTTCTTAATTTGTATCGACGTCATTGACAACGACAATTATGCAGCTACGCAAATCTGGGTTACCAGAATGGTTTATTAGCACGCAACAACACAAAACGGGGGAAAAAAGTATCGTAGGGCTATTTTATGCAGTCCGACTATAAAGAGCAAAATATTGTCACGAATGATAAATGATGAGGCGGCGAATAACTAAAGAAACTAAACGTTTAAGGGGGCGAACTTGTTCCCAAAACAAAATAGAGAAAGGCTAGCGTCGCAGGCGTCGATGTCGGCGAAACAGCAAGATCGACCGCTGGGGCGAGACTGACTCCGGACCGCCACTCGGAGCACCTTTTGTACCCGCGTGGGTTTCTGGAACATTCGACGTAGAAAGTTCGGCGCGTAGAACATTCGTAACTCGATCAGACGACAAAATTCTCGAACTTACCAGAATGTCAAGTTGAAGGAATAAATAAAAGAGAAGTCGGCTTTCCGGTATCGAACCCGGAGCCTCCGCGCGAGAGCGTCCGCGCGAGAGCCAAGCGCGGTAACCATTCGGCCATGCGCTCGCTGGGCAACGCGCGTGGCAATATCACTGATAGATGTTACAAAACATTTCTGCGACAACAAGAAAGAGGTCGCTTTAGCTATTGGGGAGGAGATCAGACCGTGGCGCCCCAAGCGGTTAACTTTAGAACTAGACGGATGGGGACAACAAATACAATGGCTCAGCGCTCGACTTAACCGAACGCGGCGTCAGCGTTCGGCTGGAGTTCGTGTTCTCCGGTGAGGGGAAAGATGGGCTCTTTTGTTACCACTCCGGCCTGCATGAACAATGCAGCATGCACAGTGCCCAGCTCAGCACAAAAGCCCAAGTGGGTCAAGTTCGCATCCCGTGACGACTGCTTTCGGGGGAGATCCGGTACTTAACGTCACTTCACTAATTGTTTGTATTTTTTCATTACTGTGCCTTGCGCTCTATTAAAAAAGATGACACGAACATGCCCACAAGGCCTGTGGGCATGTGCACAGGCCTTGTGTTGGGTAAACATCGAGGTGTGGGGGTGACAAACGCGTCAGAGCGCTTCGCCAATAGTGACATCGCTGAATATCACATCCTGCGGCGCACCTTAGACGCATCGTTTAACTACAATCCACGAACTTGGGACACGGATATGAGTGAATGAATAACAAAGAGAACCCACATAATAGCCACGGCAGTGGTCCCACCTTCTTCAAGTAGGTTGCGTTCAGAAAAGCACTCAACGTCGGGGGACACTTTGTTGGCATTTTGAGAGTCATCCAGCTCCTAGTTCGTTTCCTGTACTGTTCTCTGCTTATCAATGTTCGCTCACAAACAGTGCTCGCGAGATCAATAAGTGCCGGACTGACAACACAAAGAAAAGAAAAGAAAAAAACCTCGACGTTTTGCCTTAGCAGGGTCAAATATACAAAAAGCGATACAAAAATGTCTACTTTTTTGTGTGTGTCCACTTGTCATTTTCTTCTATTTGTTATTTTCTTGACACTCAAGTCTGCATTGTTCTCGTTGGTCGTTTCCCGGTCTGCCTGCGCCTCAGGGTCAGGGAAGGCTCTGGGTCAGGGTGGCATATTTACTTCCGTTAAACCACACCTTTTGTTTGAGGAATTTTTTGGGGGGAAATTTTATAGAAACAAAAGGCGCCTTTGGGAAGGCGAGGGGAGAACCTTCATTTTACGAACTTTGTGCTGAAATATCAGTCACAATCGGCAGAAAAGCGAAGTTTTCACGAGCTCAGTCAAAGTTACCGTAGCTAATCGGAGCTAGCAACAGGATTCGATTGCTCGAAAGAATGTTCACGTTTGCTCGTGCCACGCCTCCACCACTTCATACCGAAAAACTCGGAAAACGGCGGAATGTCAAAAATGTATTTAAGATAATCAGTAAAAGATACTCGGAATTGTAATTAAAATAGAGTATTAAATACTCTTCATCAAAGGTATTTGCAAGATACCAAGATACTCCAAAAAGTATTTAAGATACAGTATCTTGAGTAGAGTATTTGAGATAGGCACAAGTCTGACGTCCCCACATCCCAATGTTTCTAGCTCTCCCCTCAAAGAGCTCAGGCTCTCCCCCGCTCTCCTCTGCGATGGGGGACGTGGTTTGCCTGTAGTATACTAAAAACTAAAAACCTACAACAGCCTATATAAGTTTCCTTTTGAAATGTTCATACCAAGCGGGGTTAGGGTTTTAAATTTAGATATATAAAAGGACTCTTTATTTTTGCGTGTAATATCATTTTTGAAACTGCTTTCCATGATGATAATTTTTAGGAGCGTATGAATGTCGTGGTCGTCGGAGTTAAAGTGTTTAGCGACTGGTGTTTGCCCTTTATTTACAATGTCAGACTTATGGCCATAAAATCGCTCTTTCATTGAATTTTTAGTTTCTCCTACGTATTGCTTCTTACACAGCGTGCAGTTAATAATTTATATCACGTCAGGAGTTTTGCAGTCGATATGCTGTTTAATATTTACGTAGAAATCTGATGCGTAGCTCGAAATTTTATCAGCGGTCAAAACGAACGGGCAAAGTTGGCAAGTAGTGTTAAGGCAAGGACCACAACCGCCGCATGAACTGGGTTTTTTTATATACGAGGGACATAACATCCTCCCAAGATTCCGATGCTTACGGAATGTTACAAATGGTGATTCGGGAAATATTTTTTTTAAGTTTATCGTCGGCATGTAGGATGTTTAAATGGCGTTTCAACATAGAATTCAGGCTCGATAGGTTCGAATAGTAGTTTATAACCAACGGCACCCTTGTTTCGTTGGAGTGAAGCTGTCATGTGGATTCAAGGAGTGTGCTACGTTCCAGAGCGGATGCTTTTCTTGTGGCGTCGTCGAGAATAGATGCAGGATATTTTCTTTTGAATAGTGTGTTTTTCAAGGACGTTACGTTTTCCTCAAAGTTCGATTCTTCAGAACAAATTCTACGCAACCGAAGGAATTGGCTGTAAGGTATATTATTTTTTTGACATTTTGGGTGGTAGCTATCATTGCGTAGAACTTGACGTTTGTCTGTAGGCTTTCTGTACAACTCCGTTACCAAATGGCTTCCCATCTTTTTAACGTTAACGTCGAGAAAGTTCATAGAGTCTGCTGAGTAATTAGAAGTAAATTTAATTGTACGGTGACAACCGTTGAGGTAACTTATAAAAGAGAGGAGTGCATCTTCAGTGTCATTCCAAATGATAAACATATCGTCAATATACCGAAGATATATGGCGGGAAGCTTGGTGTAAGTCCACACAAAGGTCTCCTCAAACTTGCCCATAAAAATGTTAGCGTAATTTGG
This sequence comes from Ixodes persulcatus, assembly GCA_013358835.2. Lineage (NCBI taxonomy): Eukaryota > Metazoa > Arthropoda > Arachnida > Ixodida > Ixodidae > Ixodes > Ixodes persulcatus. The sequence goes on from JABSTQ010003157.1 coordinate 33,819, forward strand.
AGACATTCTCGACCCCATGGCCGCGCCTTGAATTTGCAAATAATGATCATCATCAAACATAAAGTTATTGCAGTCTAAAATTAATTCCAATAAGCGCAGAATACAGCTACTGTCTGCGAGAGACGAAGGGTAGAGAGAGAGGAATTCTTCCACGGCTGCCAGACACTCATTATGTGGGATGTTAGTGTACAAAGAGCTCACATCGATAGTAACTAGAATGCTCTCCTGTGATATTAAGCCGGATCCGTTCATAAGGTTGATAAGATTAAGAAAGTGTGTGGTGTCCTTTACGTAAGATTGTAGTAGGGGGGGTATATGTTTAATCATGTGGTCTACAAATTCAGAAATTCGTTCGGTTGGTGTGCCTATGCCTGATATAATGGGCCTCCCTGGATTGTTGGGCTTGTGAACCTTGATGAGCATATATAAGACACCTGGATGAGCGTTTTTTGACTGAAGGTAATTATATTGATCGCCGTTAATTTTATTGGAATTACGCAGATCTTCGAGTGTTCTGTTAATTATAATACTAAACCGCTGTGTAGGATCGTCAGGTAGACGTAAATAAAAATTTGGGTTTTTAAGCTGGGTCAATGCCTCCCGCATGTAGTCGGCCCTGTTCATAATTACAACACCACCACCCTTATCCGCAGGACGAATACTGACGTCCTCCCTAGACTTCAAATTATTGAGGACCTGTTCTTCCCGTCTAGACAAATTACCTCTGTGTGGTTGCTTTAGCAAGCGAATCAAAAATATCATTACGTATAGCCTGTACATAATTATCTATGTACACGCTGGTCTTGCTTGAGTCTGAGGTCCAGTGGGACTTCAACTTGAAATTTGGTGTAGTGCTATCAAGACCTCTAGTTTCATTGCATCCTTCTTTTCCATTAAAATACGTTTGAAGGTGTAACCGCCGGGAGAACTGCTGTAGATCATCTAAAAGTTCAAATTCTTTTGCTGCATGTGGGGTGGGTACGAAATTTAAGCCTCTAGATAAAACTGAACACTCCGTAAAGGTCAGAGGGGTATCAGATAGGTTAATTACTGCACAATCACTTGTTTCAATAGGACTACTAGTCACATGTGACACACTGTTCGGGGAAGGCAATATATTATCATTGTTAACCTTTGATAGGGAAAGGCCATCACGGTGCGCTTTTTTTGCCTTATCAGTCTGCAACTCATCAAGCTTTTTATCTGCAAATATGTTAAGGTCGCTAAGCTCCTCCTCGGTTAGTTCGGCAACGACAGTTTTTAGTTCAAGATCAAGATGTTTGATCTCTCCTTAATCAGAATCTTTAAAAGTTGCATGGAAGTGGCCTCGAGAGTGGTGTCCCAGTTCTTGGTGTTATCTGAATTTCTAAAATTAAACCACGGTTTAATAGAGAGGGCTAGTCCCTTTGGTATCACATTCTGATCAATGCAGTCCCTGTAGAAAGAATAATGTGAAACATACCTTAATTTCTTGTCTATAAGTTTCCGCACACGAAGAAACAAAGGGGTAAAAATCTGGCCACCATATTGTCACCGAGCGAACGTGTACGACTTGTTCTGCCGAATTCGGTGAGATCGACGGGGGCTGTCGCGTTGAGGTGGTGGATCCCGTGAGGTACTCGGCTTGGGAGGCACATATGGAAGTTCAGTGGGCGTTGTGTTGGGTTGAAGTAGTGTATCCGGTGCGACGTCTGGCTCCGAAGGCACAGGTGGTTTGTTCGAAGACACCGTGGTAAATTGATGCGGAGAATTAGGTGAAGCGGTTTGCCTCGGCGGCACATGTGGGCGGTCGGTGGGCGTTGCCTTGCGCTGGGGTGGTAGTCCTGCTGATACACATGGCTTGGGAGGCACAGGAGGCCGGTCAGTGGATCCAGGACGAGTCAGCCCCAGCCGCGCCTGATCGCCAACAACGGGCTGGATGGTGTATGCCCCGGGGAGAGATGGTGACGAGGCGTTCATCGCGGACATCCGGTAAAGCGCCAGGTTTTCCGTTGTCGTCGAATACCGCGTGATGGTGTCCGAATTGGATCCTCCATTATGGTGAGTTGGCACGACCGGAGAAGGAGGCACTCGACTCGTCCCCGTGGTCGGCCCAGGGGCCAGGGTCCCAGCCGAAGCCGGTAAGGGGTCCC
>JABSTQ010003158.1:0-27298 GCA_013358835.2 Ixodes persulcatus
AATTGAAAGCATAAATAGAGACAAACCGTAAGTTAAATATATCTTGGAATAACATGTGAGGGGCAGTGGCGTAGGCAAGGGGAGTGGGGATCGAAAGTTTCAAAACCCCCCTCCTCCCCCCCCCCCCCCCCCCCCCCCCCCCCCGAAATGCCAAAGATACCCTCGCATCCCCCACCCCCCTCCCCTCCGGTGCATTGGGACGCAGTCGGTCTGTCTTACGCGCACGGGGCACGGAGCAAAGGGGGAGCGCGGACTATCTCCACCATGCTTTCGGGATGTATGTTTGTGGAATAGAAAATGCTCAAATAAATAATGTACTGTAAACGACATAATTTTCACGGGCTCAAATTTTGCGAATCGGGCCAAAGCTGAAAATTTGAAATTATTCGCGGGTTCTAATTTTCGCGAATCGAGTGTAGCTTCCGTAGCGTTCACATATTGCCCGAATTGTTCGCGGGATGTATTTTTCGCGTTTGTAGGCGATTCGCGAAATCCGCGAAAATTAGGTCCTCGCGAAAATTTAGTCGTTTACAGTAATCAATATTTCTTCATTCATGCTTATTTGATGGGATGCGGAACTTGATCTCCGATATATAGAGTACGGATATTTCGAAACATTTGTGGGGTGAAGGATGGCCATTTTAAGGCAAAGTATAACAAACTATCCTTACTGAAAAAAACATAGTTAAATCAAACTAAAGTGGACATAATAAAACGCAAACATGGTGAGAATATAGAACAATGTCCGTTCTCTAAGTATTATGAAATGAATTGTAAAAACAATTGCACTGAAAGCAACGGGTGGCGCTGCGCTCACGCACACATTGTGTACTGATCAGAATTACGCGCTTTTGACGAGAAATTACCGCGAATAAAAAAGTAACTGTGACTAGTTATTTCACCAAGCAATCGACAGGCAGTCTTGATCATTTCATTTATGCCAAGCGCCTACATATAAAGGCGCAGCCGCCTGCGTTCACGGCAAAGAATATCCAGGATGTCCACCGCTTGAACTTCAATGTCGCGGTGAACATTCAAAAGCACTAGACCGAGCAGTCACTCATTCGAAGTGGACGGTCTCAGGCATGTTTTCAACCGTCGTAGTGAAGAGAACGAGCACACCGCTTCCGCCCCGTTGTTACGCATAGAGTCGCTAGGATCTTGAGGAGACGATAGACGTTAGGGAATAGGGCCTCCGGACAGAGGGCGACCGCCTGTAGCGCAGACGTGACGGGCGTTTCATGTTTCTCCCTTTTTCATTGGACGCCTAGATTTTCCCTATTTTTGGCGAAGTTTTCCTCAGTACGTGAAGTTTCCTTCCATCGAGACGCCCGTCTCGATGGTCACTCACGGATGCGATGAAGTCCGTCTTGCTTTCTGCTTTGTATGTCGAGGTGGCATTCCATGCAATTCGGTATTAGATGAATCCTTTCTTTGCACGGAACATCAGAAACTCCGAAGAACCTTGATATTCTCACTACGCATAGGCACAAGGGTATTTAAGTTCGTTTCCACGTTCGGCGGGTGGTTTGCGTGTTTGTGTGTGGTGTGTGATGTCATTTTTTCCGAGTGACGGAACGACAAGTTCGGACTGACGACTTTCTCATCGCCCCGAGGATATGCCACTGCTGCCTTTGGACCACACTGCAAGATAAAGCGGCCTAGAAAAAATAAGACTCTCTTTCCTTCGGTATCTCGTTCTGTAGCACGAATTTGTTAAACCTTTAATATATATTAGATTTTGGCTTTGTGATGGTTCAGAATTACCCTCGCCCTATATACGGGCCCCTAGTTTTTGTGCGAGGACGGCTGCTCTGATTTTTCAGCGTCGAGATTTTTTTTTTATGCTGCTTAATTTTTTGTGACAGTCTAGCCTGCCGGTAACAGCCAGGCGGCGCCAGTGGAGTGAGAGTCCAAGGTTAGACCCTGCCTCGGTGTAACCTGGCAAAGGGTGAACGATAAGCCCCCCATTGCGTGTGAATAAACCTAAGACTGGGGCAGAAGTGAACAAATAAGTCGAAGGAACAGAAAAGGACAGGACGACTTTAAAAGCTTCTCACAGCACACAACTCCCCCCGCTTTTTGAGGTAGCACTGCATTACCAACGCGTGAAGGCCAGACAAGACACAAGGATAGCTATAGACCAGTGTCTGCTCTGTTCCATTCACCAGCTTGCCTGCACCCTTACTATATTATCCCCGATATATGCTACGTATACGAGCGCAACGCACACATACTGGCGCATGACGCAGCGAAAACCCTGATACTTCTTGGCAGTAAAAGCGCACTTTGGTGATACGTAGTCACGTTCCGATAGACGCGCCAGGCAGCAGCTTCCGCTGTACTTGCATGTTATGCGATCACGGCTTCCTGGCCTACCCAATATTTCTTGCTTCAGACACTAGGCTATAGCTGTGCCACCAGAGTAATAGCTCACGTTTGAACAATGCAGCTGCCACTCCCAGGCATACCCAATGTTTCTTGCTTCAGTCACTAGATAGCGCCAAACCAAACAGCATTGCAGTTTGCCTATAACCAGTGTCCGAAATCCTAGCCCCCAGCGATAAAAATGTGAAACAATAATCTCAAACGCAGGCTCTTGTGAAGTGAGGGGTGGTGCATAAAATATGGTTTTTGCTCTTTACAGCACTCTTGGCATTGGCGTTGTTCTTGGAGATTCGTGACTATGCCTTTCGGACGTTCTTGCACAACAATATGTGCAAAGGTTTCTAAAAAAGACAACAACAACGGAGTCTCGCAAAAAGCGCAGCTTCCCCCCCCCCCTTTTTTTTACCGTGTCATTGCTACAGCATAAAGAAACATGGCGGCGCGAATGGAACAGAGCAGACACTGCTCTATAGCTATCCTTGTGCTTTGTCTGACCTTCACGAGATGATAATGCAGTGCTACCTCAAAAAGCGGGGGGAGTTGTGTGCTGTGAGGAAGCTTTTAAAGTTGGTGGGCCGCAACTGCGACGACAGTAGAACAGTGAGCCACCACTCCCGTATTCCTGTAATTGAAGCCTGTTCCGTTTTCAAAAATTACAAAGCAGCTATGCCCGTTTCATCTTAACAGCGCGTCGCTAATCCTTGCGTGAGCATCCGTACCTCGAAGCTGACGGACCCCCCCCCCCCCCCCCCCCCCCTCCCCTCCCGAAATAAAATCCTGGCTACGCAACTGAGGGAAAGGTTTGATTTCAAACCTCGCAGTAGAAAATGAAAGACGTTTGCAATCTCCTGTAATATTGAATTAGAGCACAGCTCTTGAGGAGGAGGGGGGGAACGTGCGGAGAGGAGGGTAGGCCCCTCCCTCCTCATCCGTAGCCTCCCCTCCTCTCCTGCTCCCCTCCCATTTAGTGGAAAACGTTCTCTAAATTTTCCGCTAAATTTAGCGGGAAAATTTCCCCTCTAAATTTAAAGAAGAATTTTTCATCGCAAAATTTAGAGGGGGATATGTTCCGCTAAATTTAGCGGGAAATTTTTTCCGCTAAATTTAGCGGTGAATTGTTGCCGCTAAATTTAGCGGGAAAAATTTTCCGCAATATTCAGCGTGAAGATTTTTCTGCTAAATCTAGCGGGGAATTTTTCCCGCCATATTTAGCGGGGAATTTTTCTGCTAAATTTAGCGGGGAATTTTTTCCGCTAAGTTTAACGGGAAAATTTGTCTGCTAAGTTTAGTGGGGAAATGTTTCCGGTAAATTTAGCGGAGATTTTTTCCGGTAAATTTAGCGGGGAATTTTTCTCGCTAAATATAGCGGGGAACATTTTCCGCTAAATTTAGCGGGAAACTTTTTCCGCTAAATTTAGCAAGGAAATTTCGCGATTCCGTTGCGTAATAGCAATGCAAAAAACGGGAATATTTTGCGATTTGCAGCCGCGGGGTGGCAGCCATGGGAAGTAATGCGTGACGCACACCTGTGTGCATTGCAATAAGTTGACAAGATGTGCCATTATGTGTTCAATCTAATGCTATATCTTGTAAATATTGTCATTTGAACATGAGTAAATGCGTCGAAAACCTCATATCATCGACAAAGTTGTACTACATTCAGTATTAATGGCGCCATCTGCCCGAAGTAAGAAAAATGCTGCGACAAGTCGCGGCGAAGTCGTTGGGCGTCGGCGCCGCAATCACTCAGCGTTAAATGCGTAAAAAAAGTGTTCGAAAAAAAAAAAAATCTGACCTGTAGTGGACCTTATAGAGTTATAATAATATAGGCTAGAGGTTCAAATGGCGCTAGTGCGCTGTGGCAAATTGAGGCAGACAGCAACTAGAGTCGGTGACAGGTCAAGAACGAAGTGGAAGTTCCTCCCACCCCTTTCCACTTCAGCGGAGCAAACGGCGGAGAGGAGGTCGCCTCCTCTCCCGTGTTCGCTCTACTAAAGTAGAAAGAGGTGGGAGGAGCTTCCACTTCGTTCTTGACTTTTCACCGACTATAGTCAAAAATTGATTTCCGGTTGTGCATTTCTATGGGAAAAAGTGAGTGCATTTTCTCCCTGCGCTCGATTATAAGAGCAAATATCCCGAATAATTCGTGTGTACTAGGTAGCTTGGAAAATGTCTCAGTCCGGCAGATGAAGAAATTCGTTAGTTACGGTGTTTTTTATTTTGAATTCATGGCATTAAAAGCGGTGCTAAAACGGCTTCGTTCATGTAATTATGTGTACTGTCGGACACTGTTAGCGCGAACACGACGTCAGTGCACTCCAGCATAGGGGATATAGGTGTCAAACGAGCGAAGGGCATCTGGAAAACCAAGCGAGAAGGCAAGAACCACGAAGTAACACTGGATCAGTAACTCTCTGTGCATGTACAATCAAAATAATTTGAAGGCCACATGATACAGTCCCATTTGCAATAAGTAAGTACTACTTTATGCTTTTCGCTATAAGCGAAGATGCATGTTCTATGTTCAAAACATCACCCGCACGCTCTAAATATTTGAGAAAATGTGCCTAATAAAAGCTGCCCGGCATAGAAAATAATAATAAGAAACACCTTTTATAGCCCACGTACATTATTCTTTACATTTTCAATGTTTTTAAACGCTCGTAAGATGCAAGGCAAAGTAATATTCTAATAGAGTCTATTCACATGACGTCAGACCGCCGTTTAATGTCGAGTCACTACACACAAGCATGGCCGCCGAAGGCCATAGCGGTTTGCCGATAGGCGAGTTTGCTTTGCCTTCTTTTATTTTTCACCAAGCTCACGAATAAAAGTTCCGCTTTATCGCTTGGCGGCCATGTTTGTGGGTGATGACTCAGCAAGTGAATAGACCCTATAGTGACAGGACTGGCACATTAGCACTATATAAGCATCGCATCACTGGAATGCCGGCGAACCTTGAACACACTTTATATTCTTTTCGATTGCTATTTTGCTTAGAATCGTCGCTTGGTTTTACGCACCTGCCGTGGAACACAAGTTTGAACCTGAAATATATAAAGTTATAACAATAAACGCTAGAGGTACAGGTGGCGCTAGTTTGCTGTTGCATTTTGAAACAGACTACAACCAGTCTAAATATGACCTCCTGTAATGCATTCCTATGGGAAACAGCAGAGCCGTATATGTAGAGAGTTTGGCCATTCGTTGGGAAGTATAAAAGACAAATGAGGAGGCGCCATTGGCCGAAAGCGGGCTGGGCGTGTTCCAGGACGGCTTCAGAAATTCGAATGTGGCCAACCAGAAGCCGGAAATGATACCCTGGTGGTGGTCGCGAGAAACAAACTTGATAATTAAGTGCGTCAGAGCAACCCTCGGCGACTGAACATATGGTGTGCGTGATGTTTCAACCACGCGATCATCGAAAATCATGGTGGAAGAGTGCGACTAGCGGACGATCAACATATTCTGTACGCCATGCGCCGACAGCCGGGAATCTGACGTCCGAGCGGTCACACTCTGTCCGAGCAAAACTGAGTTGAGCGGCGCATTCGTTTCTTACATCCTTCTGCATGATCATGATCGAAACGTCACGCGCACCCAATTTTCAACCCCAAATGGTTACTACACCTCACTCTTACGTGCTTATTAAAACTATATACGGACATATACCTTTGATGAAAAAAGTTTCTCGCTACCACCGCTAGGGGATTCTTTTCGGCTTCAGGTTGGCCAAAAGAGCATGTCAAGCCCACTTTCTGCGTCTGGTGCACGCCCTGGCTCTGCCCGCGCCTCCCATTGACCAAACTCTTTGTATACACGGCTCTGAGAAAAAGCAAATGCGATTTCTCTTCGCGCTCGATTATAAGAACAAATATTGCTCAGTTTTGTGACAAAATAAAAAAGTTTGGAGCGTTTTATGATGGGATGTACAAAAACATGTGTCAGAGCGTTTTCTTTAGAATTCATGGCGTCGAACACTGCGCTAAAATAGCCCAATACACATGTATAATATGTGTTGACGTCTCAGACTGCTATTTTAGGACACAAATTTACGCATATAGTCAATGCTCTGAAGCACGCAGAGTGAAACAATTTGACAAAACACCAAAAGGATGCGAATATATGCCAAATAAAAAAAATCAGAATAAATGACAAGAACGAAGCATTGAGTTATGGAACGAAGAATACGTACTGAATTAGTAACAAACCGTGCACGAATGATCAAAGTAAATCAGTAACCGAGTGTTGCATTTTTGTTATTTTTTTCTTTTTAATTGTTCTTTTTGCTTGAATTGAAACGAGGATTGAGATGTCATGCTGTACAACATGGATCTGGGCCTCAATTTTGCAAACTTAAACATCGCCCAGTAATAAAAAAACAAACATTAAATAAATAAATTACACTTCTATAATGTGAATAAAGCTACATAGTTCCCGTTACGAGTAAATTAAATACACTGATTTCTATTATTCCCTGGCGAAGAGAAAAATATCATGTATGTTTTCCCATAGGAATACACACGAAGTCTGCGAAAGTAGACTGGTTGCTGTCTGCTTCAATTTGCAAACGGGAGTGCCGCAGAGCCTTCTATGCTGAGAGTTTGGCGTTCTTAAGAAGATTTTGACAGACTGGCAACCACAGCAGCGTAGTCTGACAACCTGGGTATGACTACTACCGTCCGCCATTCTGGGGCTCTGACTCATAGAACTCTATGCGATTTCTCAGGAATAAAGAAGACAAAGAAGTGACGCCGTTTTGTGTTATCGCGAAATCCGCTGGTTTTATTAGCGACGATATGTTTTGGTGGCGCCCTCCTATGGTTTCCTCTCGTGACGTCATTGCCTTGTGAACAACAAGTTTGATGGTGTTTGTAATCAGCATGGTGAAAGCTTGAAATCATTGCGCTCTAAAACCAACACTGCCAACACCGTCAAAATTGAAGTTTTTAGCACTCTTATTTCCCTCGATGAGAAAACCTTTGCTGACGTCATTATCAGCATTCGGCTATACTTCGTTTCACCTTATGTGCGAGCGAAGGCAAAACTGGAAGCGCGAGCACGGAAGCTCCGTGCGTTCAGGCTTTGCTCGAGCGTACGAGCTGGGGAGAAATGCAAAAACGCGCTGGTCTCGCGCTTCTAGCTTTGGCTTCGCTCGCAGATGAAGTGAAACGAAGTATAATCGTCGAAGGCCGACCACAGCGACGCTTTTGACCGCGCGCGTCGCCAATACTCTATTTCACCTTATGATGTACCACAGGAAAAGCTACAAGCGCGAGTTCCTTGCTCAGGGCACATCTCGTTGGCACAACCTGTCGCCCATTATGGGCAGCTGCAAATGCGAAGGCTAGAGCTCGCGCTTCTAGCCTTCGCTGCGGTACAATATAGACCCTTTTCATGGCAAACGCCACCAGGAGTTGTTCTAGTCTTTGACGTCCCAGAGAACTTCCGGTTCATAAAAAGTATGAACAAAGCCCACCCTAACACCGCTGTTTGAAATGTTGATGAAACGTTTAACCACCAATTCTCCAGGTGAACGCCAAAAGAACGCAGAACCCCCAGATATGATAAATATTTTCGAATACTCTTGTAAAAAAACTTGCCTCCTCTAAGACGTTAAATTGACCAGCCGAGGGCCCTCGTTAAATCTCCAACTTTGATGTGCGTGTAGCGTTTATGCTTTCTAGCACTGGCGACATAGGCAAGCTCGACATACTTTCAAAGACGGAGCGACCGGAAGTTGCTTGGGACGCAGGAGGCAGTTCATGTTTGTAAACATGAAAAGGGTCTATACTTCGTCTCACCCTAGCATGGACTAACCGCGAAGGCTGTGCTAGCGCGAGCGGCCAGCCTTGACTGCCTTGACTAGAGCACTTCCTGCACGAGCGCTCGCGCGGCCGCCGCGGCTTCATTCAAAGCGACTAGCTCGCGCTTTAAGCACGCGCAGCTAACAATAGTCCATACTAAGGTGAGACGAAGTATATAAGGCCCCTTTATCCTGGGAAAAGTGGCGCCATTCATTGTTGTAGATATGCTCGAGGCCCGTGCCGCGCGCCACTTCTGGGAAATTCATGGCGTCTGAAATCTAGCTCAGTGCTGCGCTGTGCCGCCATGATCTTCCCAACGGCTGCACGTTACACGTGCCTCGTGCATCGACGAACATTGCGCTACTTTTAAAACATGAAGGGGCTTTAGTTCCAGTTAGAGTTCCTATATAAGATCCCTACGGGAGCCAAAGTTGCGTGTTCTAGAGTTCCTGCATAGGCTCCCTACGGGAGCCAGAGTTGCGCGTTCACGTGATGAGCCGGATCAAGTGCCGTGCAGGAAAGTAGACGTTGCGCGCGCCCCGCCGAACGTTCCCCTGCTTTTGAGCGCGCCGCGCGCCTCGAACGCGCGGCGCTGCTATTCGACGAATTCAGTCACGTGAGGAGCTGGATCAACATGCCATGCAGGAAACGGCGCTACGGGGATGAACGCGCAACTCTGGCTCCCGTAGGGACCCTATAGACGCTTTACACACGCGCCTTTTGGAGCCGCCATAGCCGCCCTTCTCTTGTCGTACCGAGATGCCGATACAGTGTACTAGAATACTTGGGTAGTGTTGGGACCGGAGCGGCTCGGCAACGGGAGCTCGTGAGCGCGCGTGTAATGACATTTCGTGGCGGCGCTGTAGTCGAGTTATCCGGAACAAATCGCGCAGCCCGCCTTTTTTTTTTTTTTTACCTTGAGCGGTCTACGTGTCGGTACCACGATTTTATACACTCCTTTTCACCTTATGTTGAACCGGAGCGAAGGCTAGAAGCGCGAGCTCATAGCGTTGGCAGCTGCCGTTGGTGCACGAGAGCTCGTGCCGCCGAGATGTGCCCTAGAGCAAGGAGCTCGCGCTTGTAGCCTTTCCTGCAGTACGACACAAGGTGAAACAGAGTAGAGTTCCGTGTGTTTTTCACTTCGAGCGGTGCGCGTGTCGGGACCACGATTTCATAGTTCCGTGTGTTCGACCGTAATTTATACTTCGAATCTTGTGTTCTGATTTTGCGGATGGTGAACGCTTAAGGGTAGTGCCGAAATGCCGCGTCGGTGAAACAGCGACAGAACTCTGCGCCTGGTTGCAAAACGGGCCTCATCCAAGTGAAAGGATTGAAAACGGCGTCCCTTTTCGGCGTTCCAAAGGACAGAGCCAAAAGAGATCTTTGGGAGAAGCATCTGCAGCGATCGGACAAGCGTCTTGAAGAAACAAGTGCTGTCTGCGAGCTTTTAAGTTGGTTGTTTTAAAACTCAAAGAGTTTTAAAACAACCAACTTAAAAGCTTCTTACTCCTATAATCGAAAAGAGGCAATGGCTACGTCCCAGGCATGTCCAATGTTGTGAGTTCAAGCTTATGCAGGATATTTTTTTTATTCTTAACAGAACTTTACAGAATTAATTAAAAGGAGGTAGTACATACGTGTATGTCGTCAGCACTGTACATCCGTAGATCTCGGCGGACCCTACATGGGTGAATAACCGTTGCAATATTTTGATTACTTAGCCGAATATGGTAATTAACTTTTTAATGAACGGTTTAATGGGCCATGTTGCAAATGCAGCTTTAAAGGGAACCATTATTAAAGGCCAACCCAATTTAGAAAGTTCTCGAACAAACAACGAGCTTTGAGATATTCATCGCTAAAATTTTGCCTTTCTTCGATTAATTAAAAAACCGCGCGCTGAAAGCGCGAATGAGGTTGTGCTGATATTGATGCGTAGAAGAATGACACAGTAGTTTTTGTCCCCTCGTCACTAACTCGACAGCGTGTCTTCGGTGGACTCGCCGGCGCCACACATCAAGACGACTAAGTCACTATTCTACGTATTATTTTCATAACGCGGTTTCTGAATCAAGCGAAGAAAGGCAAACTTTTACGACAAATTTCGCGAACCTCGTTGCCTTTTCGCGAATTGTCGAAATTGTGTTTGCCCTTAACAATGACTCCTTTTAAAACTGCAATCGCACCATGGCCAATTAAGCCGTTAATAAACAAGTTAACTAACATATTTTGGTTAATTGTTAAACATTGCAACGGTTATTCACCCATTTATTGTCCACCGAGCTCTACAGATATAACGAAAGACGGCATCCACATATCTGCCACAACCTTTTTTTTTGTAAAATATGTAAAGTTCTGTAAAGAATAAAACAAAAACACCCTGTTTGTCTGCGTGAACCAGATATGCCCCCTGTGGAACCATGGGTCTTTCCCTTCGAATACCCAGCTCAGGCGAAACTTACCTGGTTGTCAGAAAGCAGCTGTCGGTTAAATGTATTGCTATGAGCGTTTGGGTTTCAGATGGTTTACCCTCAAGAGGATAATGCGCTGCATATTGTAACCATGAATGCGCTGTACAACTTTTTCCTTGCCTGATCTACAAATGCTCATGTTTTCTGCTCAAAATGATGTGAAATAGTTGCTTGTTTTCTTTGAATGTTATAAAGCATTACTTGTTCAGCCAACGTTGTCTCCGTTTTTGGACTTAAGTTCAATGTTAAAACGCGTGATAAAAATTGTCCCGGCATATAAGCCATTTCTTACAAGTGAACGTCGGCGGGTCCTCGGATGGTCGTGGCAGCCATGAAGAAATAAAAGATTCTCACCCCTTTGCGACCCTCGCTTGGGTGGTTCGTCGCATAAATGAACACAAGAATGAGTGACAAGTGAAGCGAGCTGATTAAGGTCAAGAAAAAGAAGACGGGCAGAAAAGAAGACAGAGAAGCTAACCTGGGGTATTAAAAACATACTAAAACAATCTCGGACGTGCCGAGATCTCGGCTCCAAAACAATCTCGGATGTGCCGTTTCGTTCCATTATAAAATAAGATAGGAAAAAAACAAAAAAAAACAAAAAAACACTGCTTCCGAGTTTTAGATATCCGTTTCAAATATCTAATGTTCGGCCTTTGCGACCAAGGAAATGGGCATTTCATTTAAAATGATCACCATCCGACAAACCGAAAGTCGCAGCTAATTCTACGCTGAAACAACTTGCCATCCGCTTCTTTAAAGTCGCAATTGTTTTTATGTAAAGGAAGGGTAATGTAGCTTGTACCGTCCAATACATTGAAGCATCAAGTTGCTACCCATCGTGCCGCAGCGTAATTGATGCCGCGGTAAGACCGCTGGAAGGTCGTAGCTGTATCAGAAATCCTATGTGCACTCCACCAAAGCGGCACCAAAGATTCATATTTTCGCGCGTGCAGCCGCGCATGCGCACACCTTCTGGATAACGCGCCGGTGTCGACACCTGTCGCGATCAATACCGCGCGCTTCAGGCGAGCCCCTCCGGTCCCAACACTACCCAAGTATTCTAGTACACTGTAATGCCGAGCCACTGAAGCGGGCGTTGACGAGTCTCCACAACGGCCTATGCTGGGGGGAAGGACACAGTAACACTTAAAATGGCAATAACCTGTCCTGCTGTGGAAATGATGAAGTCAAGCGGTCAAACTGAAGGTCAGTTATGGCGGCGCCCATGCACAGCTGCTGTAAAGCGTCTATACAGGAACTCTAACTGGCGCCACCACGTTTCAATTCACGCGAGAGAGAGTGAATATGAGGGACTTCTAGCGGAACCGTTACCGTGTTCCGCGTACCGCACTACCGGATACACTGAAGCATGCTTTCAAGCGCGCGCCATACGGTCACGGTATCACCCGGGTGAGCGGTTAAAAGCATGCTTCAAGGGCTCCGGTGGAGCGGTACGTGGAACACGGTAACGGTTTGCAAAAAAGGTTCGTTAACGCTAATTGTGCGCTGTGCCCTTTCCTGTAGACCTTGCAGCATGTCTTCCTGCAATGTACAAACGCCAAAATATTTTGGTCAGAGTTCCGATATGCTCTCAGCATTGATAGACACGCGTTGAAGTTCTTTTTCTACTTGACCTGCATGCAATTTGGAAATTCCGAACGGATCACAAAATGGTGCTTGAAAATGGAAGACCCGCACGAAACCACGGATCATTAAATTAAGCACTCTGCCCCCGCAATAATGTAAGGACATCTATCAGGCACTGCGAGTTGTTTACACAAATAATTAATAAAAGAAACGGTAATTAAAATTTATATAATGGATGAATGAAACGAAATAAGCTGACTTCAAAGAAATCACAAAACTCAATTTCGCATGGTACGAGACTGTAATTCACAACGTAGATGAGGCTAAGTGGTGCCTTTGACTGGGAAAAATGCCGAATTACAGGATGCAACTGGCCTTATTTTAGTTTATTTACGGACCGTCGGGGAGTTAAACATTTCCCGTGTTAATGTAAAAAAAAAAAAGATTTTGTGGGCATTAGGACATATTTGGCAACAACAACGACAAGGGTAGGGAAGAAAAACCCTCATCCGTTATTGTCGTTCGCCAAGATTGTCTAATAAATTGACTTAATGACCCAAATCAACATATCTTCACTTTTAGTTCAGTTCAGTTTAGTTTAATAGTCCTGCAATGCACTTCAATGAAGACTAACACATAAGGAGGTGATATAGTTAAAAAATGAGCAATGAAGGTTGCCGAATAAAACGCAGCTCAAACTGACACGTATTTTGCGTACGTGCACCAGAACCACGGGGGAAGAAACATTTAGGTGATGACTCTCTGTCCGACGCGGCGACCGCATTATGTTCGGCGCACCGAGCGCGCTTCACTCGCACAGGTATAGATGGCGCCCAAGCATGGGATCCCTCCCAAACTGACCGCTCCGGCTTTTTCTCCCAGCGGTAGTCCCGCATTCCCTCGCTCACCGCTTCTTCTTGTACACCACCGCCACACTGCCACGAAGTCGCCAGAGTCCGTAAATCTGTGTTCTCTTTCTTCTTCTTCGGGTTAAGGCTCACCTTGGTGCACGATGGTGGCACCTGAGATCGACGCAACACCAAAGTAAAACACGAGGCCAGCCACTGGTCGCACACCAGCACCACACCACTACACCACGAAAGAGGCGAGCACGCTACGCCGCCGACACCGTGGCCGCCGAGGAGGGACCTCATACCTCAGCGCCCTCCGCGGCGGCGCGGAACTAACTAATCCTGGGTCGAGGCTAGCTCCGAACACCGTCTGGTCGCTCGCTCCCCGCCGGAAGAACGGCCAGAGTCATCACCAAAGTGTGTTTCTACCACCGTGACCAGAACACGCAGAAATTCTCGCTTCCGCGTCTTATGTCACCGTTCCGTTTTTACGGGTTCCTGTGGTCGCATCGAAAGTTCAATTCTTTCAACTTTTCTGGTCTCCCGGATTGTGGCGTAGCTACCCTCACTGAGAGGTAGCCGACCGTACTGAGGGAGCAGCCAATCACCGACCTCGCTTCCTTCCCGTCGGTGGTCACGTGCTCTTAGCGTGCATGAACAACGAACGCTGTCTCCGAACGCTGTTTGTACTGTGCTATGGTGGTGGCTTAAATCTTCTTATAACATCAAGTGTGTACCTAATGTAGTCTTATAAGCAGGTAAAACCTAAATATGGCGAAAGGGTGAACTTACAAAACAAAAGAAGCTTGAGGATCCTTGTCTATACTCTGTTCACCCTTAAAACTGCAACCAATGCCACAAGCATGAGAGCTCGAGGTCGCTGCTTTGAAGCGTTCTTCCGCCGAACGAACACTCGCACTAGAAAAGCACGTCTCAAAGCCATGGGCGCTGGCTAGCTTGCGCTTGTAGCTTGGGTTGCAGTCTCACCTTAAGGGTGAACAGAGTATGTACAAGGAACTTTGAAATTTGTTTGTTTTGTGAGCTCACCGTTTTGCCACCTTTAGCTTTCATTTGCGTTCACGTCTACTTTGGACCCAAACTTGACGTTTTAAGAACATTTAAAACACTACCTAACATCTTCGCGCCGAAACAACATATGAGCCATCAAACGTATTTCATGCTCTACGAACACATTTAATCGATCCTTCCTTCCTCAGGCCATCAGCGACTGGAACAACCTCCCATCATTCATAGTCAGCTCTCTGGACTCGAATACTTTTCAATCTTGTATTAAACTTTATTTTCCGTCTTACTAGTTTTATGATTTATGTAATTATGAGCAATCCTAAGTGTGATAAGTGTGTTAAGGTTTTGGTTTACTTTTGTGTTTTTTTTTCATGTATTTGCGCTTCTTCATTGTATAAATCTTGAATATCCCCCCCCCCCCCCCCTTTTTGTAATGCCCTTCACCGGGCGGCTCTTAAGGTGCAAGTCTTTGCCCTGTCGCATAAATCACTAGGATCAATAGGAATATAAAAATACATCTTCATACTGCAGATGTTCCGTTCCTGACAATTTTTATAGCAACGTAATAAGAAAATACATTGTTTTAAATGTGTTGTCTCACAGCTAGAAGCCCCAGCTTATATAGCTTTATAGGTGGCAGTTTATCCTGCTGAGCAAGAGTTCGAGCAGGCGAGGTGCCTCCTTGTACAAAGAGCTCGCGCTTGTAGCTTAGTAGTGGTATTCCCATTCCGGTCAAAAAATAATGAGAAGCCAATATTTAGACGAAGCAATACCCCACCCAAAAGAAAAGGAGAATAGTGCAAAATACGTGAAGAAGTTATATGAGCAGAGTTCCTTTTGAAGCTAAAATAAATCGACGATATGAAACAAATTTTTATGGCGCACAGGGCGCTCGAGGCATGGGAATGGGGGCTCGCTGCCGCGGGATGCTAGCGGGCAGCTACCCAGAGAGTCGCGTGCCGCGTGCGATTCTCGGGCAGCGTGTTTGAGACCCCTCCTTTATGGGGCTCCGAGGTGCTCTCCCTCTTCACGACGAACGATTGTTATACTTCATGGGTTCACTGACTGGTTCAAATATGTCACGAGGGTTCGAATGTTTTGTTTTCTTTTTAAATCAGCGGCGGCGGCAGTGGCTGGGAGAGATCATGTGAATAATGACGTAACCGGGGCATTTCTCGAAGGACGACCACGTGATTTTCCTAAGATCTTCCAACTAACAGCTCTTGCTATAAAAAAGTTGATTGTGTGAAATGAATGCTGGGGCAGGTTCCTTTAGCACAAGGAAAACATTTGTATGCGAGACGCTCTGCGTTTTCTGGAGTGCCCGCTGGACCTGCAAGTTTTGCATGTGAGGTCACCCTACTTAAAGGAGCGGGAAATTTGAATGCTGGTCTTGGCATCACCTTCATTTGCTGTGTTCTTAATAACTAGTTGAAATTTTGAGATAACAAATAGTATGCAGGAAAGAGTAAATTCTGGGCATTTGAAAAATGTAGTTATTTCAGATAAGTAAGAAACAACAACACAGGAGTTCTATTTTAAGAAATTAAATCACCTGAAAGAGGTGTTATTACAGTTAAACAACGCAGACGGAGAACAAGTTTGTAAACACGTCAATCAAAAAACCTTCAGAGTGTGCTATTCAGTCGCCGCCATTCCATTGTGTGTCTCCGTACCCTTCTCTGTTAGTTCTTTGTGTAAATGTCACCTTTCTAGATACTCAAAGAAGCGCGCTACATTTTATTTGAATGTTTTATTTTGTTTTTCTGTTTTACCCAGATAATAGCTACGTTGCATGTTAACCAATCTTAGTTTGCGCAACTATATGACATATTTTACTAGAGCATATTGCACTAATTAAGAATAAGTGACAACATGCGCAGTGCTATAAACCTCACACCCGTGCCAAGATTCTGAGCCGTTATCTCTATGTACACCAGCTAGAAATTCTTTGCAGTTTCGTTTCGTTTGTTTTTCATCTCGGTCTCGAAGTCGAGAGTGTCGCATTTCACAAATACGGCACTTTAACGAAACATGTAACACTTTAAGACTATTAATTGCAGGGCTTGAAAGCAGTATTATATCTTATTTGCCCTTCAAGAATGCTGCTCAATAATGTATGTTATGAAACGAAGATAAATACCCTTGCCATTTCTTCGTGCAAAAATGCACCCGAAACCATTTTAAGTAAAAATTAAAATATGCGTAATAATAGTATCATAGAAAAAAAAAAACACTTGGGTGTTTAGCAGGCGTGGACAGCAAAATGTTTAGACAAACTAGCATTCTAAAACACAAGGCAAACAGCTTATTTTTCTTTGCTATTCTACTGTATCGCTTAGCACAACGCGTAGCAAACACAGATGCGTAATGAACATGATAAGCTCAATTTTTCAAGACATGCAGGCTATTGGGAAGACGTCAAATAAATCTGATCCTTCTCACCTTTTTAGTGGTATTTGATTGGCAGCACGTTCTACTTATTTCTACCAGACTGTTCTTGCTGCCCCTGGTATCATTTGTCACTGTGTAGCGTTCGATGTTGAGGACGGAAGGTATGGTGCGACCCACTTCGAGCTTAGGCAGGACGTTCTGTTTGTTCTCTATTGCCGCCGCGCTTGTATTAACGAGTAACGTGACCTTCGTCTTTTATCACCGGCGCGGCAGGTCGGTGGATCGATACAGTCACCACCGACACCAAACGTGGGCTGTTTGCACTATTTAGTTCGGGCTTTTAATTTTAATTGCCATCAATACAGAACTGGTAACATGACCTCAGTGCTAATCATCAAGAAGTTAAGTAACAGGTTTTAATTATTTAGTCAAATTACCATAACAATTATTCCCACAACTAATGTCGGTCGAGCCTGATAAATACGTGATGAAGGCGGCACTCGTCTAACTTTCACCACCTTCAAAAAAAAACGTTTCGAGTGAAAATAAAACATCCTGCATAATACCTACGAACGGACAAAGCAAGAACGTAAGGGACAACTGTCAACATTTCTTGTCACTTGAAAAAAAAAAGATATAAATACCCACAGAATTATTGTCTTTGCATGAACAGCTAACGCGGCAGAAGGTTAAGGAAGATTTTTTGTTTTACTGCAGTCACATGTCACGGCTTGATGAAATAAAAGGGTGAGTATCAGAAGGTAAGACTCCAGGAAAAGTTAAGACACCAAACGGAGTGAACATGCAGCGTACTTTGGCATTTCTAGTGGTTTGTGGCATTCTCGCAAAGCATACACCTTCGGTGGCAGAAAGTACCAGCGATTCCGACGGACCAGCAGACCAGCTCTTTAAGGTATAGTTTTATGAACTTAAATATGGTGGGTTTCCGTGACATTATTTTTTAAACCAACCACATATATTTGAACCGAGAAAAAAACTTGCTAAGTTAAAAGCTAGTGATTACTTTTATTGGCTAACTCACTGTGGTAATTGTTTTGTGTGCAAGAAGATGAAGATTAACATGCATTTGAACAACAAAACGAAAATACTTCTTGAACAGTTTACGTTAGGTGCATGTCGCATGTCTTATATTTGCAGTGGAGTATTGCCGTTCTATGCGAACGATTTATATAAAATATTTAGCCGCTTCAGTAATGCCTGTGAAGGAGGTTGTTTTAAGCTTTTTTAACATAGTGGCCATACTCAATACACGCACCAGAGCCCATAAATGTTTATACTTGACGCATAACCAGTGTTGGGAGCAAGTTGCGTCTGTTGACGAACTTATCTCAGGTGCTCTCGGGGTTTGTAAAGTCATGTGGTAAGATATATAAATGAGTATCCCTTAGATCTTCAACTAACGTTACCAGTACGTTAGCGTTTATGAATAATTCATTCCTCAAAACCTGAAAATTGGGCTGCATTTTTCCAACTAATTTCTCCTGCATGTGTTTTCTCCTTCGAGGTTTATTATTTTGTACCATACCACGTCCACTGTACGAAGCAGGCAACGAAGGTAATTAGTGTAGAATTATCGCTGTTTGCTCTCTACACTAAATCTATACTTTTGTCTCAAATGGACGGCGTGTCCCTGGTTCTATTTAATAATGCTTGCTGAGTTTATTTATGTCACTTCATTTCAGAGTAGAATGACTTAGTAAATTACAAGTATATGGAAAATAAGGTTTTCCTTTAAACTCTGTATTAAACTAAACTTTGCTTTCGATAACAGCGAATATTTGGCATGCACGACGAAATAATTAGACGAAACAGGGAATTCTGTAGCGTTGAAGCGTTTTCACAAGCACCGATCGGTGCTTGTGAAAAACCTAATACACATGTACGACTAGGGAGCAGATCATGAACATACCAGACCAGCATTACAGTACGCTATCGCTGTGTGGGATCAGGTTTACCTCCTTCTGAACGATGGACTTCAACGGATTCAGTGTGTCACTGCTCGTTCACTCCTGGAGAGGTACGGTCGCCTTTTGAGCACATCCGAAATATCAAAGGACTGGGACTAGGACCCCTTGAATTCAACCCATATTACTCTTCGCCTTAAGCGTTTAACTTAAGTTACCAAGAAAAAACAAATAAGTGTGTGCGTGATTTATTGAATTTGTGTTCGCTACAGTACCTCTCCTCACAAAAAGGTAATTAAAAAAATCAAAATAATGTAAAAAAACTAAATAAATATTGTTTGTACTGATAATTGTAGAATAAAAACCATTGCTAAAGTAAGTGATATGGCAAGAGACATCAGATCAATATATTAAGCACTGTGCACCTGTAATGATGTAAAGACACCTATCAGGCGCTGCGAGTTGTTCAAGCAAAAATGAAATATAAGAATAGGTTAGAAAATTGAAGGAGTACGGAAACGGAATGACGTCGGCGGGAACTATCTACCCCTCGCTTCAAAGTAGGCCAGCGACTAACGCAATACGTATCTCGCTCATGACGTCAATAGTTCCTGTACGGCCAACGGTACTGTACTTCCGAGCGTTGCCACTTGGTGGCGTCAACGCGTGAAAATATCGCCTAGCAGAAATATTCGAGGACTGTACGCCTTATGGCTTACACATAGCCTGCCCGTAACGTCATTCGCGGCCATGCCGGTATTTTATGTGCCACGAGCGTTCGGTTCATCGGGTTACTTTCCCACAGCAGAAGTAGTTGCTCGAGGAAATCGGTCATTAGAAATAACCCTCAGCACCCAGAAATGGCGAAACCCGTAAGCTATGTATATAAGGTATTC
Organism: Ixodes persulcatus; assembly: GCA_013358835.2. Lineage (NCBI taxonomy): Eukaryota > Metazoa > Arthropoda > Arachnida > Ixodida > Ixodidae > Ixodes > Ixodes persulcatus. Next base: position 19,349 of record JABSTQ010003158.1, read on the forward strand.
ACTGGGCGCCATATTCGAGCACGCTATTCAGAACGCATCCGGGGGGAGGGGAGAAGGGGAGGCGGTAGGCATTCGGAGTGGGGGCGGGGCGGGGGAGGGTGTGTGTGGAGTCTGCTGAAATACGTTACAGCCGAAACGTTGCCCGTATGTATTTTGTTGACCTAATATTGGCTATGTCACCAAAAACTGTCGTCTTGGCAGGTGCAAATCAATTTTTGTTTCTTTAAAGAAGTTGACATTGAAGTGGGCGCGGCCGCCTCCCCACCGCCCCAATCCCCTAAATCCGCCCCTGCTTCCACCTACCGTCTGCGAAAAACGGCGACCTTGATGGTGTTGAATGCACGTTGCCCCGCCAAGTCACATTCAGAACTTCCACAAGCGAGCCATACTGCCGCGAACTGGCGCTGCTTCTTAAGAGCCCAAGATATGGCGGCATTCCAACGGAGCTTCACAGACCACTCCAGATGCAATTTTGAAATTTGTTTATTCATTTTAAAATTAGCTTTCTTCGCTTTTCTGCCGGCAGCCTAGACACACTAGTATAGGCTAGTGTTTCTGGGCTGATGGCACAACATAGACCACATCTAAACAAAGAAATAAGTGCCAGCCTTTTGTTTCCGTACCCCTTTATATACCGGATGAGTCAAACGAAATAAGCTGACTTTGAAGAAACCAGAAAACTCAGTTTCACCTGACACTACATAGTAATTCACTACGTATATGAGTTTAGGTGATGCATATGGTTGGTAAATATACCGAATAAAAATATGCAACTTAACTTAGTTTAAAGTTACAAATAAAGATGACAGTTTTCCAATGGGAGAACGGGGAGTCCAGCCTTTGCCGTGTCAATGTAAAAAAGGTTTGTGTGGGTCATTAGAACACTTGAACACAAAAACAAGAAGGGGAGGGAAGAACAACTTTCTCACTTTACAATCGTTCCCAAATTTGTGAAATAAATTGCCTTAAAGGGCCTATGAAACGAATTTTGGGCTGGGATAAATGAATTTGTGTGGTTTCATCTCAACTCAGGCACGGATTTGGGGTCGAATGTTTAATTTTGACGAAAAAAATATAAGGGAGGCCCCGCCAGCCATACGCTTCCTTTTCCCGGCACACTCAGCCGCGGGCACGTAGCGCCATGGGGTGGCTTTATTTGAAACTGACGCGCCTCGCTCAATGGGAGCCTCGTCCTTTGAAACTATAATGCGCGCCAGCCAATAGGACCCCTATCCATCAGATTTCGACTTCACTTGGAGAGGGGAATTTATTTGGCGTTTGGCTTGGCGTTTTGCGCGGCTTCAAAGCTGGGAGCCTTCAGGTTTCGGCTTCACTTAGAGAGGGGAATTTATTTGCCGTTTGGCGTGGCAGCTGATGACGTCGACTCGCTCTATGGCACATTGAATGCTTTCGCATTAAAAACATATGTGACGGTATCAAATCATGTGGAAGAAGCTCTCTGTGAGCAGGCGCTGTGTCTCAAACCCTTAATAGCCATTGCATATTAATTATCTGCTCCAAGAAAATTGGTAGCTGTCAGCAGTTGGAGTTTTTTTTTTTATCAACACAAAGTTAATATACTCGCTCTTGTTCTTTTGCAAGCTATTAGGAGACAGTTTACACCAAGCCTGAAAGTAATAAGGTACTATTAAAATTCAATCATTACAGACTGAGCAGTACGTGTACAAGCTTTCTATGTTCCCTGACCTTTTCATCCGCTCAAGGCTAGTATAAAACGTCGCGCTGTTTTAGTGTTCGTCAGCGTGAGATGTGCGGACTTATATTATATTTTATACAACGCCACAGTCCACCTTTTGCCCATTTTTATTTTTGACACAGCATTAGCGCACTCAGTACTCAATATAGTTCTGATAATTTAGAATAATTTTGATAATTTAAACATAGAATTACTTTTGTCATGCATTAAGCGTATGATTATTGTACCATTCCTACTTTGGGCTTTCGGAACTGATTATCTACAGCTGAGAGCAATTTTCTTGTGTTTTCCAGTCTCATGGTTTTCGTCAAAGTAAACAAACCAGCGAACTGAAATTAGACATCGGACCAAAAAATAAATAGGTTATTTGTTTTAATTTATGGTGTATTTGATTCTTCTAGCTAGAACTTTGAAAACCGACGTCTATCACGTCATCACGTGTTTCTGGATATCCATAAAGAGCCGAACAGATGCACGACATAACGGCCGACCCGTCATACAAATCTGACCACATTGAAAAATGTGGAACTGACGTCCAAAGATTTCCGGTGTGTTAATTACACAAAGGAGATCTCATACTTTTCAAAGCGTCGGTTGGTTTGTCGTGCATGTTTCTCGACATTACCTCAGGGCGATTTGCACGTTTTGTTCTGACCGGGTTTGCCGGTGACGTGAGCTGAAAGAGTAGGCAACTACTCCCTTTCACGAGAACTGGTGCAGGTGAGGCGCCTTCTACAGAAAGTATGCGCAGGGAGAAACAAGTGAAGGACCAGGGATGTCAATTTCACGATATACAAAAATATCGCACTATCGAAGCCCCACCGCACACGATTTATTGCATTGATGTGTAGGCTTGGAAGGCGATCCCATCGCCATCCGTTGGGTCACAATTGCACTAACCAAGGGCGGCGTTTGACCTTAAGGTTTCCAAACTAAATTAGTTTGCGAGCCCTACGTGTTGAGCCACCGAGTTAAAAATATAGGTAACATTTGGAAAAATAAATTGTTTTACATTTTTATAAATCCTTTGATTTAAAGATAACGAAACCTACAAAAAATGCCTTGGATAGCTTACATTGTATATCTAGTGCTCAATGTATACTTGTCGTGATTAGTTCAGTCAATTGAGAGTTAATTCGTTAAAAAGGTCAAGCGTCAGTAATCGGTGTGTAATAACCGATGTTTCGCAAACGCATCTATCTCCGTCAAACGTTTAGCCAATTTTAACGCGGGGAGTCATTGCTACGGATTATACATTCATGAACAAGTGTACTTACAAGAGTTAAAGGTTAAGATTTTCTAGATGTGATACTCTCGGGACGTATGTACCGCAGTGAAATGAGACAATGCCGTTTGTATGTACACGAAAGAAAACCTATATATTAAAACAAACACAGTAAACAGGAGATGCACTATGGGAAGATACGGAAAATGTACGCGTCCCACAGTGATGGCTCTGAGAAGGGGTAGGAAAGTACGAGATAATTAAAGAAACGAACTCGATAGCTCACCGAGAAACTTATCAGTTCGCTGCCATGCTGAGCGCTGGGTGCTTTGGAGACTAGGCGCCAACGAGCCGAGGTACAAGGTTGACGGACGAAGCTGAGGCGGGTGGAGACTGGACAAGAAGGCGGGGTCGGCGTTCGTGGTGTCGTGTTGGGGAAGACGGCGCCGCCATACGGGAACACAGACACCAGGCTTCACAGGAGGTATGGGACTTGAAAGTGCCGAAGACCTGGCTAGGAAAAAGTGAGGAAAAACTCAGGTCCGTAGGGCGATGGGCTTCCACTTCCGCGCCAAGCTGTCTTTGATATGGTCCCGCGTTCTGAGCGCTTCAAACGCTTTCTCTTCTCTCTCCCGTCGCCTTCGTACTCACTCGGACTCAGTTCATGGAACACGCGTGGCAGGTGCATATTCGCAGCCGCGCCAGACGGATTAGATGCATTCTTGATTTAAAGCAGCAATGAAGCCCTTCTTGTGAGTTCCAAAAACAATATACGAGCTTAATGAATTATGTAACAGGCTGAAAATCGTGAACTCCAGCACCAGTGCCGAGGTCGGATATACTTTTCTTGTGAGTCACGTTTTAAGTCTGGCTAGAAGGATACAAACTGAAAACTCTGTTCTCTCTATCTTAATGAGATTTTTTTAAGATAAGCATCTACCACACGTGTCCTTCGTTTGGTCATATTAGGCTTGTGCAGGCTGTTAGCCCATCTTTGCAAGAACCTTTTGTTCCTTAGTTTTTTTCTCGCCTCTGGCTTGTTACAAGTCGCCAGACGCAACATATTTTCTGCTTTTTTAAACATGTATTTTGTCTTCTATGACCACTAAATGAAGTCAATTCTTCTTCGATAACTTTATCTCAACAAACGTTCTAATTTGTATGGTATTTGCAACTTTTAAATTGTAGCACTAAAGGTGCTCCCCAATCTGTAAAGACCACCCGCATTTCTGGGGTCTGAAATTATTGCATAGGGGCATCCTTGCTATTGCCATATAGTGAGGGGACTTTCAGATATATGCAATTTTTCTGGTTTTTCCAGCTTTTCAAAGGTCTTAGCAAGGACACGCCCATCTACGCCACGAAGCTCTCATTCCACAGAAAATTGGAAATTGATGCGAAGGATACCGAAATATGCGAAAAACTTGTTACAATGTTTGCTAACGACACAATGGCACTATTGTGCACGCGAAGTAAAACACAAAAAGAAATAAGGTAAGTGTTATGGAACACTTAATGAAGATAAGTCATCGGTCGCGTTCATTTAATATGTTGAAGATACAGCAATAAAGCCAAGTAATTAAGGTGATATTAGAATACTCGAAATTTTCATTTATTAAGTTTCAAACATAAGGTTTATTAGAGGGTTCATATGGTTACACAAAGATGTACGGGCCAGCTTGTCCTTCAACACAAGCCAACACCATTTGCCAACAACAGTTGCTGTCGTTCTTCTCGGTTTTTAAAGGGACACTGTCACACTGACACCCTCCAACATTTCTTGATTATTTTTTGCCTGGCGATTCATTATGGCGTCAGAAGACTACCCAATCATTATTTTGCTACAGCGTCACATATATTTTTAATAAAGCTAAAAAACGCAACTGCTCGAAATATTAACCGAAAATAGACTGGACAAGGAAGATGAAATATAGAGGAGGAGAAAGTTGGCAAAAATCATCCAACTGTGCAACTTTTTTTCTAATCCACGTATTTGCGGCATTTTAGAATCTGCAAAAATGGGTATAATATTTTTTTACTATTTTTAATATTGAGTGTGTGCCTTCAATGACACAAAACTTGAATTATCTTTGGTGGTTGTGTCTAAACCATAGGAAACGGCACGTGACCACGGACAAAAGAGTGAGCGCGACTCAAATCGGCCAGTTCTCGATCGGCGGTTCTCGGGCGGAATTGTGTTCTGGGTGGTGTGGCCCTCATATGCCATGTACAAATAAAAACGACGGCGAGCATAAATACCCTGGCAGTGTTCCTTTAACTATGCAGAAACAAATCCCGGGAAAAATTGGCCATTTCTTATTTTAGACCATAACTGACTAAAACTATAGCACCCCAATGTTGCAGGCTGCGCCTGCAAAAGGGTTGTTTCTCACTATCATTTTGCCTCGTACTTCACTATTCGGATATATATTTCATTAAGAATTTATTGTGCTCGCTTTATATATATATATTTTTTTTTAAATTTGGCCTTTTTTGCATTCGTAAATATGTATGCATTTTAACAATTGCTTTTTATTTTCTGTGACACGTGAGGTATATTAATTCAACCCAAAAGCATATCAGATCTTCGCTGCGCTTGTTTTTGCGTTCATAGAAGTTTGAACGATTACTTTTGTGATATCCCCGAGCCACACCCCCTGTGATAGCCCCGAGACACACCCCCTTCGCCTAATAGCAAATGAAGGTGTTTAGGGGAGTGTGTTAATGCAAGTATGCAAGCAAAACGTTTGTGAACACCATACAAAACGAGAAAACTTTAAGAAAGACCCTTTAAATTTAAGAAGGAGTATGCTTATTTGTCTAAATTACGTTGTAGAAGATTAAAGAATGATGCAAGACGCGTAGAACTTAACCAATTAGATATCGACAGGCTCTACCGAGGATGACAGGAGTATGCGCTGCGTGGAAATTTGTAAAAATACCTCTCAAGCAATTAGGTTGCAAACAGAAAAAAATCCCGTACGTTTTCCCAACTGAAAAGCCGATATCCGCTTTGACAGGTTATGCACCGCCATGCAATTTCCCCGTGAAGTAGATTGAAGCACCGCACACTGATCTCACGTAGTCAGCGAGGAGGGCGAGTGGATCGTGCTGTAATTGTCATAGATTCGCAATAGCGACAGGGCGTTTATGCTTTCGTCACTGACAGCGCATAACAATTGGGATGAGATAGCACTCTCTTTTTTTTGAAGGGGCTAATGGGTATTCGAGGAGAACTGCGGAACGATATGTCTGTAGGCGTTTGAGAACGGGTGGAGTTTAGACAACGAGTCGAAGCAGTTGATGCCGTTGGTCATTCGTGCATTTCGTCTTCCTTACAGCACGAATGTTATGCGTTTCTTTTCAATGTTAACGATTTTTATAAAATAAGCGGTCCAATCACCCGCGAAGTTTTTAGAGCATGGAACACTTTGTAACGAAAACTTCTAATCCTAGGACATTTTCCTCTTCGTCCGTCCTGCCGTCCCTGCATTTACCCCGGTACATTTAGCGGGGAAATTGACGTCACGCGAATTCTTCACTGATTAATCTTCCCAGGTATATTTAATGAGGAAATTCCCATGACGTGACCTATGCGCCATATTAGTTTCCCGCAGAATATAGCGGCGACATTGACGTCACTTTACCTATATGCTAATTCAGTTTCCACGCTAAATTTAGTGTTACAATTTACGTCAACTTGCCAATAAAAAATTGATTTTCCTCGATAATCTGAGCAGAGAAAATGACGTCCCGTAATATTCTATGTGACGTCATTTGTTTCGATTGGAATATTCTTTTGTTTCGATTGAAACGATTTACCTATTAGTTCATCTTGGTTATACGTACTGAATATAGACGTTTATATTATCACGATTGACAAATGTTGAGTCGGTAGAAAAAATACAAAACAAAAAACACAGGGTCTCTTAAGTTACCCATAAGACAACGTTACTAAAACCCTCAGTTGGGAAACTCACCCTTGAAACATCGGCCGCTATAGCGTCCACCGAGACCGAGCTAAATACGATAACAGCGCCACTCTTAATTTTTCTTCTTTACTGTGATCACCTTGAGCTTTCAGAAAGCATGTTTTTGCGAAAAAAACAAACGGAAAATCTCTGTAGCGTTCCGGCCACGAGAAAAGAGAAAGGTGATGAAATGAGCATGAGCTCAACAAGCTGGGTTTTCAGATGATGTCGAATTAAAAGCGCGTCGTTCAGCCCGTCGTCTCACGACTCCTCCACATTGGTGAACCGGACGGGAATTCCTCACTCAGCATTCGGAGTCCTCGACATCATGCAAGCTGACGGTGAGCGTGCTTCGCAGCTCGGAGTTGTCTCTCTCAAACTCCCACCCTTTGGGCCCGCTGATCCTGCGCTGTGGTTTGCACACGTCGAATCACTCTTCGCTACGCGAAGTATATCATCGCAAGTAACTAAGTTTCATTACGCCGTCAGTGCACTGAGCCACACCGAGGCTGCCGAAGTCAGGGACATCATCATGACGCCGCACTCTAAACAAAAGGGTATCACCTTACACCGTGTGTCCCATATAATACACCCCAAAACTTCATTTCGAAGTACAGCGCCCTATAGTCGAACAGACGGCCCCAACTTTTAGGGGGGACTTGATAACGGTGCGATATAAACTTACTAAATAGCTTAAAGTACGTATCAAAGACCACATAAAGAAAACACCGAGTTTTTGCAGTAGGGCAAAAAAAAAAAAAAAAACAATTATTTTTTTTTTTTAGTCAGTAACACGTACATTAGCTATTTAATAAGTTGTACCACACGGCTATGAGGCCCCTCGTAAATTTTGGGGCCGTCTGTTCGACTATAGAGCGCTCTACATCAATTGAAGTTTTGGGGTGTATTATATGGGACAAAGGGTGTAACAATACACCCTTTTACACCCTTTTTTTCTTAGAGTGCGCCCCCAGATGCGCCGTATGACAAACTCAAGCATGAGCTGATCAACGCATGGCGGCGTTGAAACAGAGACG